>RCUC01165161.1:0-105217 GCA_003697995.1 Taxidea taxus jeffersonii
TTGTATATCTAAAGGGGTCAAAGAACCATAAGATCCCTTGGAATAAACCTAACCAAAGAGATAAAGGATCTGTACTTGAGGAACTACAGGACACTCATGAAAGAAATTGAAGAAGACACAAAAAGATGGAAAAACATTCCATGCTCACGGTTAGAAGAATGAACATTGTTAAAATGTCTATACTGCCCAGAACAATCTATATTTTCAATGCCATCCTGATCAAAATTATACAGGTGTTTTTTAAAGTGCTGGAACAAATAAATCTAAAATTTATATGGAATCAGAAAAGACCCCAAATCACTAAGGAAATGTTGAAAAAGAAAAACAAAGCTGGGGGCATCACACTGCCTGATTTCAAGCTTTATCACAAAGTTGTGATCATAACAACAGCATGGTACTGGCACAAAAACAGACACATAGACCAGTGGAACAGAATAGAGAGCTCAGATATAGACCCTCAATTCTGGTCAAATAATCTTCAACAAAGCAGGAAAAAATATCCAGTGGGAAAAAGACAGTTTCTTCAATAAATGGTGTTGGGTAAATTGGACAGCTACGTATAGAAGAATGAAACTCGACCATTCTCTTATACCATACACAAAAATAACCTCAAAATGGAGGAAAGACCTCAATGTGAGACAGGAATCCATCAAAATCCTAGAGGAGAACATAGGCAGTAACCTCTTCAACATCGGCCACAACAACTTCTTTCAAGACATGTCTCCAAAGGCAAAGGAAACAAAAGCAAAAATGAACTTTTGGGACTTCATTGAAATAAAAAGCTTCCACACAGCAAAGGAAATAGTCAACAAAACAAAGAGGCAACCCACAGAATGGGAGAAGATATTCACAAATGACACTAGACTAAGGGCTGATATCCAAGATCTATGAAGAACTCCTCAAACTCAACACCCAAAAAACAGATAATTGTGTTAAAACATGGGCAGAAGACATGAACAAACACTTTTCCAATGAAGAAATACAAATGGCTAGCAGACACATGAAAAAATGTTCATCATCATTGGCCATCAGGGAAATTCAAATCAAAACCACGCAGACAGGGGCACCTGGGTGGCTCAGTGGGTTAAAGCCGCTGCCTTCAGCTCAGGTCATGATCCCAGGGTCGTGGGATCGAGCCCCGCATCGGGCTCTCTGCTCTGCGGGGAGCCTGCTTCCTCCTCTCTCTCTCTCTCTCTCTCTCTGCCTCTCTGCCCACTTGTGATCTCTGTCTATCAAATAAATAAATAAAATCTTAAAACAAAACAAAACAAAACAAAAAACCACACAGACATACCACTTTAAACCAGTTAGAGTGGCCAAAATTAACAAGACTAGAAACGACAAGTGTTGGAGAGAATGTGGAGAAAGGGGAACCCTCTTACACTGTTGGTGGGAATGCAAGTTGGTGCAGCCACTTTGGAAAACAGCATGGAGATTCCTTAAAAAATTAAACATAGAGCTACCCTATGACCTTGCAGTTGCACTCCTGGGTATTTACCCCAGAGATACAGATGTAGTGAAAAGAAGGGCCATATGTACCCCAATGTTCATAGCAGCAATGGCCACAATCACCAAACTGTGGAAAGAGCCAAGATGCCCTTCAACAGAGGAATGGATAAAGTAGATGTGGTCCATATATACAATGGAATATTACGCAGCCATAAGAAAGGATGAACATCCAACTTTTGTATCAACATGGACGGGACTGGAGGAGATTATGCTAAGTGAAATAAGTCAATCGGAGAAAGTCAACTATCATATGGTTTCACTTAATTGTGGAACATAAGGAGTAACATGGAGGACATTAGGAGAAAAAAAGGAAAATCAAATTGGGGGAAATCAGAGGCAGAGGCGAAGCATGAGAGACTGTGAACTCCTAGAAACAAACTGAAGGTTTTAGAGGGGAGGAGGTTGAGGGATGGGTGAGCCTGGTGGAGGGTATTAAGGAAGGCATGTATTGCATGGAGCACTGGGTGTGGTACATAAACAATCTTGGAACATTGAAAAAATAAAATTAAATTAAAAGGGATCAGACTTGAATTCGACTTTTTTAGAATTACATATTTATAGTATCCACAGGAAGCAGAAATAGCACCTGTGGGTAATTTCTAACCACTTCAGATTTCTAGAAACCTGGTTGACCTCTCATTTTTAAAAATTATAGCTTGTTTAACTCACACCAGAA
This sequence comes from Taxidea taxus jeffersonii, assembly GCA_003697995.1. Taxonomy (NCBI): domain Eukaryota; kingdom Metazoa; phylum Chordata; class Mammalia; order Carnivora; family Mustelidae; genus Taxidea; species Taxidea taxus. The sequence continues at coordinate 2,186 of RCUC01165161.1, forward strand.
GGAAACAAAGAATAAGAAAAAATATTACAAAAAACAAAACCAGCTTAACGGAAGGAACTTATTAAAATGCCAATGTCAGAGAATTCAGTCTATTCTACGGTTAGCTGACTGTTAAATTCCCAGAGGGAAAAGGTAGATGAATTGCTAAATGTTCTTCTTGACTGCATCATCAGCTTCATTGTTTTAATATTAAGCCTCATGACCTCAAAGTATGTTTGGAAAATCTCCCTCCCATTCCCTATTATGTCCTCAGCTTTCACCAGATAACAAGACCCAATTATTAATATGCAACAGTGTTCAGTGAGCACAGCAGAATTATAAACAAACATACATACAAAAAGATTCCATAATTCATTTCCAATAACTGAATGCCTTTCATCCCCAGGATTCCTTTTTCTTTTGTCCCAGAATCATATTTCTCTGTTCATCAGAGGGTCCTAAGTACCGACAGTGAAAATAGGCACATCACTGCTTTGATGGCTGGAGGTACTGCCTTTACAGAAGAGCACAGGGGTGAGAAAAGAAAATGTTATTCTCAGATAATTACACCTTTTTAATTTTTCCTTTTTGTTAGCTGCAAGTGTTTTCTCTTCCACAAAAGTACTCCCTATGTATTTCCCAGAATCATGCAAGAGGGAATTTTCTGAGACATTTCCTGGTGGGTAAATAAAACTGTCAAGGAGATTCCTAATGCTAAAAGATTAATATTATCATAATTACTCTATAAAAAATAAATTAAGAAAGTGCCAAAACAGCCTCTTGCTGGCTTTACATTTCTGTAAAATGCAGCTAACCTGACATCTACTGCCGGTCTGTGGGGTAATCTGCTTTATTTGCTCCCAGGCTGCTGGATTTAAGGACTTAATGTGTCAGCAATTCCTTTATCAGCTCTTAACTTCCAAAGATTACTAACTTTTCACAATGTAATCATGAATATTCACTGGAGGCTAAAATTGGGCAAACAGAGCCCCAGTGGAGTACTGAACTAGTGTGTATAGCTAATACTTTGAAATCAAGACTCCTTAAAATGTTGAAAAAGGAACCGTGCAATTTAGCAAAAGTTAAACAACAGAGCTCTAACCTAAAAGACTAAGGCGTGCTGGTCAGTGTGTTGGAGGATCTGAATTAAGGCCTCACAGCTTCTGCTATTACTAGCCTTGGGCAAGCGGGTTATTCTCTGCAAGACTGCTTCCTCCTATCTTAAAGGAAAAAAAAATTTGTAAGATTTTAAACATTAGACTAGTGATCTAACCTTTCAGAAATCTGGTCTCTTAATCTGTAAAACGGGAACACTGACTCTTCTTACTCATCATTTCAAAATTGTTGGAAGAGTGGTATATTTTAGCTCACTTTGAACGAAGGTTCTAACTAAAAAGATGTGTTGCTTATATATGAGTGTAGTTGGCCTTAAGGATACCTGAGGGTTTTCCTCACGTAGTTTCCTACAGGAAACAACAAAAGGATTAGCTCCACATGCGGAACTAAGCTGTTTCTTAATCATTAACATAAGCAAGAAGATACCAGAGTATAGCTGTAGCAACACATGATTAATTATCCAGAGTTTTAGTTCTATAGATGGTCCTGACTCCATAAAGTGTGTATTTATACATACAAAACTCCAAAGAGCTTATCTTATAGTAAAATAATGTGTATCTTATTAAAAACTATTTTAGGGACACCTAAAATAGTTAAGGCTATTAAGGCTATTAACTGGCTCAGTCAGTTAAGTGTCTTTGGTTCAGGTCATGATCTCAGGATCCTGGGATGGAGCCCCACATGGGGCTCCCTCCTCAGTGGGTAGTCTGCTTCTCCCTCTGCCTCTGCCCAGCACCACCCCTCCCCTCAGCTCGTTCTCAATCTTTCAAATAAATAAAATGTAAAAAAATTATCTTAAGAAAATTGTGGCTCTCCCTATCAATCTAATTATCACAGGGTGAATATAGCCAGAAGTTGTGTGACTGATGGGTCTCAGTCTTGATCTTCTTTTCCTTTCACTTCTGCTTTTGTGTTCCTTCCTCATATTCTAATTCTAGCAGGTGAATTTTAACATCAAGTCTGATTACTTCTGGAGAGCACTTCGTCTCTTAAACTGCAATTGTTCAAAGTTCAGCCATGTAGGCTTGTGACTTCTCCTTGGCTATAAGAAAATTTTAATTGAAGTTCCTATTAGCTATTGCAGAAACTCATAAATTTAGGGATTGCCAAAAAAAGGGTTATTGTTCTGTGAGATATTTATGGTGACTCCCTTTTCCTGCTATGGAAAGATTGCTTTTACAGACATCTCTGGTTTTAAAAATGGGAAAGAAATAGATTTCAGATAAACGCTCCCCAGAAGGATCTTCCCGGTTATTCACATTATTGTGTGCCTAAGGCTGCACCGTCTGATAAAAGCTCTCCATTTGGGGTAAAAGGTTTTCCCTGACCCAGGGTTACAAATGGGCTTTTTACACAACTAAGCAGTGCACAAAATTGTTAGAAATATCTCCCCCAAATGTAGAAGCTCTGCTTCTTACCTAAGCAGGAGGAGACTAGAGATGAACTTCCTAGAACTTCCTAGAACTTCTCTTGGCTCCCATCAGCCATCAGCATGTTTCTCTTCATTTCTATTCTTCCCACATTGTATCTTGGTTGTTTGCTAGCTGTTTACCTTGCCAAGTGGAACTACTTGGGAAGGACGGTGCCTTATTTGTCAGATATGTTTAGTGCTTAGAATGGTGAGTAGCACATACTAGGCATTCACTGAATGCTTACTGATTATTTCATAAGCACCAATTCTAATCCCTGCGGGAGGCAGGAGTGAATACTGACCCTGATGCCTACTTTGTTCATTGTTTTTAAAAATTCAATTCCTGATACCTACTTGGGTCTTATGGTTTGGCTGCTGACGCCTCCTCTCTGAAGTGCAGGGCAGAATTACACATTCTGCTTGAGATTTTACTGTATATGATTTTCCAACATATCACAGTAGTAAATGTACTCTGGAATGCAAATCTGGTAATTAAGTTGGGCATACTGCAAAGCTGGCAATGTCTTTGAAAACACATTTTCTAGAAAGTAGGTCTGTCTTAGATTTCTCCTCCTGATTTCCATTCCATCCAGACAGACTTCATGAACAGTAACTTCTCCATTATGGGGACTTTGTTTATTTTCTCTTATTCTTTCCCTGAGACAGATCATTACTAACCATCTAACAAGCTATTCTTTACATAAGGTTTATATGGAACCAGCACAAAGCATGTTCTACGAAGATTCACTGCAGAATATTATGCCCCTAAAAAGATGACCTTATATTTAAAAAAAAAAAAGAAAGAAAGAAAAAAAGAAAAGAAAATGGGGAAAGAGCCTTGGGAAGGAGTGCTACCTAATATACGGGGGAAATTTTCATAAGGAAGACCTGGTTTGTGACGTTGAAAACCAATCTCTCCCTTGGACCTGTCCCACAGGGCCCAGGCCTATCTCCCACAGCGCAGGGGTTCCGTGTGTACAAGAACAGAGCATGTGCCTTTGGACAGAGCATCTACCGTAGGAAAGAGAAGGCAGAAAGTGCCCTTAAATAATTAATGGCTGCATTAGATCTGCAGATGTTTCCGTCTAACACATGCAGTGCACGCTTGCATGGCACACAGCAGCACTGTCTGGGGGAAACTGTTCATCTACCAGGAAGTATTACATAATTGATTAAAATAATCTTAGGATGCTGTCAGAGCCTTGCACTCTGCTTTGCCAATGGATGAGCCAGAGATCGGGATGCATTCTGGAAACAAAGAAATCTGGTCTCATTTGAATTAATTATCAAACATTCGTTTGAATACTTATTTTTTTTTTAAGATTTTATTTATTTATTTGTTAGAGCAAGCGAGCACAGGCAGACAGAGTGGCAGGCAGAGGCAGAGGGAGAAGCAGGCTCCCTGCCAAGCAAGGAGCCCGAGGTGGGACTCGATCCCAGGACGCTGGGATCATGACCTGAGCTGAAGGCAGCTGCTTAACCAACTGAGCCACCCAGGCATCCTGTTTGAATACTTATTCTATCAGTCACTGTCAAACCTTAGCGTGCAGAGGAATTAGCTGGTACCTTGTCGGCAATTCAAATTCATAAACTTAAACTTGCAGAAATTCAGATTCAATTGGCGAGGGCTGGAAGTCTGCATTTTCAGTAGAGCCGAAAGGGATTTTTATAAGGAGTCATCAGATCCCTGCTTGAAAACTGTGGTAGTCTGAACGTTTGTGTCACCTCAAAATTCATGTTGAAACCTAATCCCCCAATCTGATATTTTCAGAGGTGGGGTCTTTAGGAGGTGATTAGGCCATGACAGGGGAGCCCTCATGAATGGGATTAGTGGTTTTTTTTTTTTTTTTAAGATCTTGTTTATTTATTTGAGAGATCAAAAGCAAGAGAGATCACAGAGGGAGAGGGAGAAGCAGACTCGCTGATGAGTGGAGAGCCCGATGCCAGGCTCAACCCCAGGATCCTCAGATCACGACCTGAGCCCAAGGCAGACACTTAACTGACTGAGCCACCCAGGTGCCCCTGGATTAGTGTTCTTATTGAAGAAACCAGAGAACTTCACCCCTCACATCTTGTGAGGACACAGCAAAAGGATAGCCATCTATGAAGCAGAAAGCAGGTTCTCCCCACACCTGCTACTGAGGACGACCACATCTGACTTTATGGGATTTCGAATATAGGTGTTGGGTGCAGGCAAGCACATCAGCAGGCAGTTACTGTTACTATAGTTAAGTGCTAGGGGCTGGAAAGAAGACCTTTGGGAGGAGAACCTAGTCCAGATATAGGAAAGTCAAAGCATTCTAAGACAAAACATTCTAAAACAAACAAAATGGTAATGTCAGAAGGACAAGTACAAATGTAACTGAATAAAGAAGGAACTGGGACAGAGATTGGCATGAGGTTAGACCTGAGAACACCGAAGATGAAGCCTGTTCAGAGATCTAGTTGAAAATACCCGGATTACAATGTGTTGGGGGAGGAGAGGGGTTGGTAAAGCAAGAGAAGTGAACATTGCTCCAACCATGCAGGGCCTTGGCTGTCTTCATTGACGATGTTGTGCTTAATCATGAGAACAGTGAGGGACCATCTGCTAGACTTGAAAATACCCCTGGTTGAGGTATGAAGAATGGATTGTGGTAGGAACATTGCATCTGCAAGACACTTCCCACGCTTAACAACCCATCAACAGTGGAGTCATGATTCCTGCTCTGAAGTCCATGTTCTATCCATATTATGGGGTTGCCTCCTGATCATTCTAGAATATAATCACAGCCTAGGAAGTGCTTCCTTGATGAATTTACAACTGAATCTCTTAACCAAAGGAATTGTTTTAATTATTATAGGAAGTTGACACAGAAGTGTCTATAGCTCACCTCATTCACCATGGGTGAATGGGTCAGCATTTGAAGGTGGATTTGGTGACCATCCCCCATGGCCTCCTCAGGTTCTGCAGGTCAAAGGATATGGATAAGAATGTTGTTAATGAGAGACGTTCTAAAGGGAAAATGAGGTTGTAGTAAGCACTGCTTCAAGTGAACAGGGAGATTTTTCTCCTTGACAGAAGTATCTCTCAGTGTAGGAACTAAAGACCGGGCCTGTGTTGCTCTTGCCTCTCATGGTTGAAAAACAGCAAAAAGGCTGGAATAAATAAATACACTTTGATCTGACAAGGCAGCAGAGGGGACAGTGCACTTTCGATGCCTCTCCTGGTTCCACAACCCAAGGATAAGACAGAACTAGGGACCATATTCCTATATCACACTGCAATTTTGTCTCCAAGTGGTTTTCAAAATTGTTGTTCATGGGGTATCTTAAAATAACTACTAAGTTTGCATTTGGGGGCGTAATCTTGGTAAATTTGTTTTGGTTATCACCTAAATTAAAATATACAACACAATTCATTAATGGTTATTAAAATTTTGCTATAGATTTAAAATTTTGAATTTAAAAGAAGTTATTATAACTGGGACTTATGTGTGTGTGTAGATGAGAAGGAATTTGGAGGATGTTTACCTAATAATGATATTCATATAATTAGTTTCCTTTAGGCAAGAATTAACTTCTTCCTGTTCACACACCAGAGATACTCAGCGGGTGTTAGCTGAACAAATGAACGAGGGAGTTGTCAGTCGGGGCACTAATAATCCTTTTATATTTCAATACTGCTTAATGACCTATTTATTGAACTGGATAATCTCATTTTTAATCTCATTTGAACATTTCAAATATCCTTTGAGGTAGACAGGATTCATTTAATTATCCCCTTCAGAGAAGATACTACATTTGCTGATGAATAAAAGGGGATTTGAATTTAGGTCATCTCAGAGCCAGCCCTCTGCAGGGGGCAGGATCTCTAGCCTTGCCTTAAGAACAAGAACTTGCTTCAGGAAAAAATTGTGAAATAGATACAAATCTGCTCCCCCTCCCCTTTCACATACTCTTCTTGACCTCAAGGTGCCTGGTAAATCCTGTGTGAAGCTCTCAGAGTTCTCTTGTCCCCCACCTCTCTTCTCTTCCATAGCTGTTCTCAAGAAAGGATCTGAGAAATGCCATCATACCAAAGCACAGCTTAATAGTGACCCCTTTAGGGAGGTTTTGTTTTTAACATTGTATATAACATACATAATCTGGAACTGTCCATCATCTTCCTGGCCCTTAAAGTGCAATTTATTTGTCAAAAGTCATAATGCAAGAAGTTCCTAAGAGCCAGCCAGCTGTGGTCAACATCCTTAGGAGGTGTACAGGCTCATTTCCCCCTCCTGCCTGTCTCCTTGACCTGTGCTTAGACTGCATCCATCTTGTGGTATCATACTCTAGATCCTGATGTGTGACTTAGCACCTTACTATTTCTTCAGCTATTTGGACATTCTTCTCCAGTTTCTCTATGTCCCTCAACAAGGCTAGTCCTACCATCAGCCAACAGCTGTCAGATACAGCCCAACTCCCCCTGACCAGAGGATTTCTGGCATCAGCAACCAATAGGAGGGTTTTAGGGAAACAAAGGGACATTCTAGAGCTCCTGAAATCACATTTGTTCTGTCTCTGCTTCAGGCTTACTGAAGCCAATTTCTTCAGTGAAGGGGAGGATATTAAAACTATGTTTAAATGTTTACTCAAGCCCTTTCGTGAGCTCTTGTGAGCCTGCCTTCTGTTCCTCCCTATACACTACAGCTGCTCCCAGGTCCCTTCTCCAAACACAAGTGGCATCCCTACCTGATTTCTGACCTAAACAGGGTTGGGGCACCCCTATCTGAGCTAAGCCTATCACCCTTTTCAGGTCCCAGTTTATCCAGGTAAGGGAGATCAGAAAATACCACATCCTTCTGGTCTTTTCTAATATGTGAACTTCTGACTCTCAGAAATGAGGCATCAACACACCTTTCCTCCCCAGCCCAAATCTCTGGAGATAAATGCCAAATTTATAGGATTATTTTCACCCCTCTCTCATACATGCTCTGATAGGATAGTGCTGATCCAAGTATTGATAATGACAATAACAGGTGATAAATTGAGCTTTGAGATGGTAATTTAGGGAAGGTTTGAGGCTTAAAACAAAAGCTTAAAATTCCATCATTTTCCTTCATAAAGGAACAGTAGAGCTGCAAGGGCGGTTCACAAAAATTGTATGTTTGGGAAAAAGTGACTGGACAATGATGATAAAGAATCTACAAAATATATATACGAATCACACTTAAAACTAGGGAAAAATTGCTGTTGTTGTTGAGACTGAGAACTGGGTCCAAAAGCGACATGTGATTAGGACAGAATAATAATCTAGAATGATCTACTCACAGCCTTGAGCAGTATGCATCAGGTTACTCATCCCAACCACTTGTCAATTAAGCAAGAGAACAATCATTGTAACAAGGACAAAACTCCCATACACTAAAAATATCACACTTATTGTATACAATAATACACATGTTGTATACAAGGACAATGGTGGGTCCCAGCTCTTGTGGTTTTAGGTGATTGTTAGCTTCTGTCACCCATTTTTTTGCCCTCTGCTACTCAGTCTTCAGTGGTCCATTATCTGTTCCCAAGAGAGAGAATTCCAGCTAGGGCTCTCATGGTGAGAGAGCAGGGCTATAATTCTTTACCCTACCCTGGCAATTTTGTTATTTTGTTTGGGGTAGTTTCATCAGAACTGAAAGGCTGTCATTCAATAGAACTTCTATCTTTCTACACATTCCTTGGCTCATCCAACTAGGAGACATGACCTCTTCATCAAATTTCTGTTGGAGTGGATACAGAACTCAGTCCCTTAAAAACATAGTGTTCTTGATTTTCCATATTAAACAAAGTTTCCAGATTTAGTAATTGAACTTGTTAGCTTATTAGAATTTTGCCTGGTAAAAATCCAACTATTTTTTTTCTGTGCAAAAGGTGAATCCAGAGGTTACTTTTTATGGCCTGGAGGACATTAGTTTTGTATCTAATCCAGCAATCTTACTCTAGCAATTTTTTGTTAAGTCCTGTATATAAATACACTTTGAACTCGTCTGAACATCTTTCTGGCTCACTAATGAGTTGAATAAAATTTTTGGCAGGTGTCATCTGATATTTGTATGAGGGTCATGTTTTTAACTTTTTAAAAATTCTACTTCAGCAGTTTCGGAGGCTGTTCCACCAAAATACCTAAGTGGACTCATCTGACAGAGCTAATTAAACTGATGAGTTGAGAAGTGTACCTCACAGGCTGCTTAGAAAGTCAGGCGCATGTGTCTTCTGAGCTCCCAGAGTGAAACCCAGGCTACAGAATTTTATCCTTGTTGACTCTCTGTTTCTCTCAGGTTTATTTGTTATTCTTTTCTGATCTGGAGTATTTGTTTTTGCCCCTGGTTTACACATGACCTACAAGTTATTCTTTATTGGTGCAACAGAGATGGAATCTTTGGCTTAATGATGCAACCCTTTGGGATCTTGGTCTCATAGATGATGGAGATTTACCTGCTGTTTGATGGAAGTAGAGAAGCTCATTAGGTACTCTTTCTGTTTGTCTCTTTACCAGTTGTGAGCATAATCAATTCAGAACTGTGTGCCAGTTGGGGAAAAATAGATCTTTATAACCTGGACTGGTTACATTTATGCATTTCCCCGTTTATGTGTAGCTGCAGAATGGAAACTAAAAGAGCTCTATGTATCTGTGATTGATATAATACAACCCTTTAACTCTCACTGTATACACATAAAATGTTTTCTTATCCCAAGGCAATAATAAATTATAACATTTTTTAACTGTGTTATGTTAGTCAGCATAGAGTACATCATTAATTTCTGATGTAGTGTTCCATGATTCATTGTTTGTGTATAACACCCAGTGCTCCATGCAATCTGTGCCCTCCTTAATACCCATCACCGGGCTATAACATCTTTTAAATTAAAGATACTCTGTATGGTTTATAAAGATAAGTATTTATAAAAATCTAATATTCTCCAAATTCAGGGAAAATAAGAAACCTGAACTGCTAATAGTTCTTTCTTGGTGAATCTTACGATCTAGACTTAAACAAACAAACAAACAAACAAACAAACTGTGGAAGCTGCTAATTCAGATACATTTTCTAATGTAATAATTCAAGTTCACATACTTAAGGTGAATCCATGGGCATATTAGACCAATTTAATGATTTTGATTTTTAAAACTAAGTAAGAGCTGTATGCCTTCTCCTTAAGTTTGTCAGTATGGACTATAATACATGTATGTATTTTTTAAACATTTTATTTATTCGAGAGACAGAGATCACAAGTAGATAGAGAGGCAGGCAGAGAGAGAGGAGGAAGCAGGCTCTCCGCCCAGCAGAGAGCCCGATGTGGGGCTTGATCCCAGGACCCTGAGATCATGACCCGAGCTGAAGGCAGAGGCTTTAACCCACTGAGCCACCCAGGTGCCCCACATGTATGTATTTTTAAATAAGATTTGGTTTTGTTTTCTCACGAAAAGTTTAGTTACTCTGATCTACTTAAAATTCTTATGCAATGGTCCCTATCTACAATGGACCATACAATATTACGCCTCCATCAGAAAGGATGAATACCCAACTTTTGTATCAACATGGACAGGACTGGAGGAGATTATGCTGAGTGAAATAGTCAAGCAGAGGAAGTCAATTATCATATGGTTTCACTTGTGGAGCATAAGGAATAACATAGAGGACATTGGGAGATGGAGAGAAGAAGTGAATTGGGGGAAATGGGAGGGGGAGGCACACCATGATAGACTGTAGACTCTGAAAAACAAACTAAGGGTTTTGAAGGGGAAGGGGTGGGAGGATGGGTGGGCCTGGTGGTGGGTATTAAGGAGGGCATGTATTGCATGGAGCACTGGGTGTGGTACATAAACAATGAATCTTGGAACACTGAAAAAATAAAATTAAATTAAAAACAATTCTTATGCTGTTAATTCATATCTCACATAAGCCAACATTTCTCCCATATAATATAGGAATATAGTGAATGGGCTTTCTGAGACATTATGAGTGTGTGTGTGTGTGTGTGTGTGTTTGCACACATATGCACACGCACTATCCACTTGAAAGAGGAGTCAGGGAATACCATGGATATGAAATTTTAGAATTTAAAAAGTGCTTCCCATCAATTTTCATAAATAGAGTAGTAACAATTTAGAAGGTATAAACATGAAGTGTTTCCTGTGTGTAGAAAATAAAATTATTTTATTTAATCTCAATCCCATGCGATGGCTTGGCAAATCTTACATCCCTTTTGTTATGAAGAAAACTAGGAGTCAAAAAGGTTAAGTGACTCAGAAGATTGCACAGGTTATAAAGGATGAGTCAAGAAAATTTCAGAGCCCATGCTCCAAGCCAAGTATCTTCTCCTCTCTGTCCCTGGGCTCTATATTTTGAGGACTATAAACTCCTAACAATAACTGCATTTTGGATATGTATTCCCAACAGCTAAATATTATTCATCTATTATATATGTAACCATTTATTATAAAAGAAGAAAAACATTTTCAAATGAGAAGATATAAAAATACAAATAGGAGTCTGCTCTTTTCTTCCCACACCAAGTGGACCATATACCCTCAGAGGACTGTGTTAGACATTACTTTGCCCCTTATAATTTGTATTAGCTCTTATCTAGGATCTTTCATTTGAGCATATGGCCAGAATGGGACCCCAAAGATCAAGGGAGATATAAAGAACCTAGAGAAAAAGGGATTCTCTCTTCTTAGCTCTATTTCCTCCACAGTCACCACCTCAGAAATTTAGTACTAATTTTTCCCAGCAGCCTGGGATCCAACACAGTTCTGTCCCTTTCCCTTGGTTAATGTTCCAAAAGGAAATATATCACCACATTCCCAACCTGGTTGCCTCTGGAGAATCCGCCTTAGAAATGATGAAGTTTCACATGTGGTCCTGCTATGCAACTACACAGGACCTTGGCTGTGGAAATGAATCATCACTTCTGAACTGAATATGTGCATCTCTTACGTTTATCCATAAAACCTTCCTGTAAGGTATGCAAATCAGATATTATTTTCCATTTAATAGACAAGAAACCTGAGTCTTAAAGTAAACTTATCATTTTCCTGGTATAGTTTACAGAGTAGGCTATTAACAAAACTGAGTTGAGGGGCACCTGGGTGGCTCAGTAGATTAAGCCTTTGCCTTCTGCTTGGGTTGTGGTCTCTGCGTCCTGGGATGGAGCCCTGTGTTGGGCTCTCTGCTCGGCAGGGAGCCTGCTTCCCTCTCTCTCTGCCTGCCTCTCTGCCTATTTGTGATTTCTGTCAAATAAATAAATAAATCTTAAAAAATATTTTTTAAAAAGTGAGTTGAATAAATGAATAAATGAGTCTAAGTACCCAAAGCAGAATTATTTCTCAAATCTATTTCTCTTAACTCCTAGTTATGGGATCTTTTTCTTAAAACACAGTTGTTCCAGGCAGGTGGGTGACCAGGAGGAAAGGCAATACTAAATTTGCAATAGGAAGATTTGGGTCGGATTTTAAGCTATTTCCTAGCTCTCTGATTTGAACAGGTCTCTCAACCTGAGCCTCAGATGCTATAAAATGATGTATTTAAACACCTGCTTAGCCCATTTCAAAAAGTTGTTCAGAGTCAGATTAGACAATCTATATGGAATTGCCTAAGACTATTCTTATCATTTAAATCCCCTAGATGGGGGGCGCCTGGATGGCTCAGTGGATTGAAGCCTCTGCCTTCGGCTCTGGTCATGATCCCAGGGTCCTGGGATCGAGCCCCGCATCGGGCTTTCTCTCAGTGGGGAGCCTGCTTCCTCCTCTTTCTCTGCCTGCCTCTCTGCCTGCCTGTGATCTCTGTCTGTCAAATAAATAAATGAAATCTTTAAAAATAAATAAATAAATGAATAAATCCCCTAGATGACTGAGAGATAAGTTTATTTTTTTTTAATACCTAGATTAAAAAAGCCATAAGTGTGGAACATATTTATCAGCTATTCTGAGAAATCTATTTTTTTAAACTTTATTGAATTTTTTTTAGTAATCTCTATACCCAACGTGGGACACAAGCTTACAACCCCCAAATCAAGAGTCGCATGCTTTTCTGACTGTTCCAGAAAAAATCAGAATAAGCAGGTGTTTCATTCTCCATCCAGTCACGAGATTTTATTATAATGAAAATAATTATTCAAGCCATACTATCAGCTGAGCAGTAGAGATATAAAGAAGTAAAAGAGGTTGGTTCATTCAAGGAAATTACAACCTAATTCAGAAGGCAAGTGCATTCATTTTCTAGGGTGGTCAGAACACTGTACCACAGACAGAGTGCTTTAAATAACAGTTCTGAAGGCTAGAAGTTCAAGGTCAAAGTTTGGTTTCTTCTGAGGCCTTTCTCCTTGGCTGCCTTCTTACTTTGTCTTTGGCATCATCTTTCCTCTCTGCAGGTGCACCCTCATGTATTTTGTATGTCCCAATTTCCTTCTCTTGTAAGGACACCGGTCAGATAGGATTATGGCCTACCCTACAGGCCTCATTTAAGTTAATCACCTCTTTCAAGGCCCCCTCTCCAAATACAGTCACGTTCTGAGATACTAGGCAGTAAGACTTCAGTGTATGTGTTTTAGGGGGACACAAGTCAGCCCCTAACAGAAAGATCATCTAAAAGTGCATTTACCAAGGAAGTTGCAGAAAATTAAGTTGTGTAAATTCTGAAGAAGGACAATCACCAAGAAAGGGCTGGGAAGACTTTGAAAAGTTGGAGGAAATGAGATGTGGGGTAGGCTTGGAAGTGGTGAATTAGCAGAAGCTTCCCAGAGGAAGAGCAATGTGGGTACTTCGTAGAAACAAGGAGGTGATGTTCTTGCATACATGGTTATCTACACCTACTGCCCCTCAAGGTAATAATGGTATTCCTTTAGCCTGTACCATATATTCAATGACATCCTCTCTTTGATCATAATGTTAACCACCCAATGACATACGCTGCATGAATATTTCATTGTAGGGGTACTGACTCCAACACAAATTCTTGCCCCTCTATGGCTTTTGCCCTAGCATTATGACTTTCGAAAGAACACATCCTCTCCCATTTTTGCCTTTGGACAATTCAGAGTAGAAGAGAACCAGATGTTAGTTCCCAGGAAGGAAATAACCCAGGACAAACTAAATAGTGTTGGAATGGAGGACCAGATCAACACGGGGCTATTCAGATAAGTCCTTTTTACTTAGTTGAAAACACAGTGGGCCTGCAAATTATTATTACTGTTGTGTGTTAACCTGTTACTAAGGAATGTCTTTTTTTTTTTCTCTGTATATGTAAATTGAAAGAAAATTTACTCTGAAAGAATCATCCCTGTCAGCTGCCAGCTGTTTTGGATAATGTTTAATCAACTGATTGAGCTGGTTGTATATCTTAAGATATAAAGCCATTTTGGCTGATTTGAGGTTCCATATATTATCTATGTGTCATATACTGTATTTGCATTCTGTACCAAGAATGTCTTTATAAAGTCTTTCCTCAGCAGCAGCTATGATTCTTCACAAACTCAAAACTTAAAATATTTAACCAGCATAAAAAAGTTCGGGCACGATCAGATAGCTGGAATAAAATGTTACTTAAGGCATTATTAAAAATGTCATGGTGTCAGAATGTTGCCTGAGTCTCTAGGCAGGAAAAACTGCAAAAATGGAATTATACAGAATAACTTCATCAAAGAGTTCATTTGAAAATTCTTGCCAATTTGGAAATATATGCTAAAATGAAAACTAAAATGCGTACCACTGAAAAACCAATTATACTTCTAGTAATATATCCAAAATTAAGCAAATAAATAAATAACCGGTAGCACAGACAAATATTTATGTACAGGGAAGTTCATTAGAATGATATTTTCAAAAGCCAAAGGGTACATTTCCAGGCATATGGAATTAATTAACTAAATTATGGTATGTTTATAGGATAAAATTTAAGCCACTTTTAAAATTCATAGGTCTGCACAAACTCTCATCTTTGATCTGAATGTTCCTTCACCCTGTATAGCTCTGGAACTTTGCTATCTCAAGTATTTAAAAGTATGAAAGTATTTAAATTTGGGGAGTATTTAAATACCCTAGAAGACAGATGAGTGTCACACACCCCTGCTTTGCAGAAAACGACACCGAGGCATGAACATATCCAGCCTGAGACAAAAACCGAGGTGGGGCCACATTTAACCATCTTTTTACCATGATGATTTGGCTGAGTTAATGCCAAACTTGTTGTTTTGTTTTTGGTAGAATTCTTCTAGGGGCCAGACAAAAATTCCTCTACTAACAAAAAATAGGAGTCTGGCTACAAAAGTAGGTGTGAAAACATTTATCAGCTCCTCTGTCCCCAGAATCTCAGGTTCCAGCCCTGTCTCCAACTCCACTTCAGAAGGTATTGGAGGTGCCACAAGGAAGCCATATGCAACTCCTCCAATCACAGTGTAACACTGTAGTCAGAAGCAAAGAGAGCCAGCTCTGAACCCTGGTCAGGCATGAAAGAAGATCTCTGAAGATAAGGCCGAGCTTAAGTTGATGGATCTGGTAGCTACTCAGTATTCTCAACCACGAAGCCACTTATTATAAAAGCCAGTCCTGAGACCACTTCAACACCATACTCATCTGGATTTTCAAAAAGGTTTTCCAGTGCTTCACTCAGCTAAGATGCTATGTACATTTCCTTTCAAATGTTCACTATCCAGAGGATCAAACCCAAATACTATCTTATAGGAAATCTCTGAGAAGCAATGACTCTGACATTTTATTCATGTTAGCCACACAATTATTGACTCATTCATTCATTCATTTTTGAATACCAACTATGTGCCAGGTACTACAGATTTATGATTGAATGCTAAATGATCTCTATTTCTCCAAAATTCTCACTATCTAGGCAGATAAGTAGCAGAGTGACTAAATGAATTCATTTCAATGTAGAATGTGGTATAATCGGGGCATGATCCAAATGCTTAGGGGGATTATTTATATTTTTTGAGATGGGGAGATGTGTAAGGTTTCCCAGAGACAGGAACATTCTAATGTGGCTTCCATTTCCACCACTTTGTTGATATCCTCCTGTCAAGAATACCAGAGCCGCAGGATTCATTCCAACTCCACACCAAACAGAAAAGGATTCTGAAAGACTGATGCAGGTGTCAGAGCTCCTTCTAGTTTTTGTTTTTTTGGGGTTTTGGGTTTGTTTTGTTTTGTTTTTTGGCATGCTTTTCGCCCAGTCTTTTCAATTTCAGTTAGTGGTACCAATATTCACTGCACTGATGAGGCCCAAAACTCAAGGGCCAAAACTCATTGATGAGGCCAAAACTCATCCTTGAGTCCTTTCTTCCCCTTCCCCTCACAATGAATCCATTAGCAAGTCCTTTTGGTTCTACCCCCAACATATGTCCCCAATCCCCAGCTCTTCTCTTCCCACTACCACTTCCCTGGTCTAAGCCTCCATCAGAAGTCACCTAAACTGATACAATTGTGCCTCCTAAATGATCCACCTTCTCTTGCTCCTCAAACTATTCTTCCTGAGTAGCCAGAGTGAATGTTACATAATGCAGGTCAAATCATGTGACTCTCTGGCTTAAAGCCAGTTGATGTTTTCCCATTTGTCCTTAGAATAAACAGAAAACTCATCGTCACAGCCTATAACAACTCCTGTGATCTGCAACTGTATCCCTAAAAATCTTACCTCCTAAAATTGTCTCCCCTTCTTCTGCACTGGTCACACTTCTGTTCCTGATGTACTTCTTCACCCCGAAGGTTTTGTATATTCTGGTCCCTCTGCCTGGGACGCTCTTCCTTCATCTTGCTGCTTGAATGACTCATCCCCATCCTTCTTGCCTCAACTTCTTGCTCACCTAAGGGAGACTCTCCTAAAATTGCATCCTCTCAAATACTGATCACACCATCTTCATGATTTCCTTTATAGAGACTTATCAAAGCTATCAAATGTAACAGGAAGAGAATTTATGACCCCCTACAATCTCCATCAGCACTCTCAAAACCAAGACAAATCACATAAAATGTACATTACAAACAATGTAACTGTCATACAAACATGATTTCAGGATAACATCTCTAATCACCTCACCACCTTCCAAACAGACTGCAGTGCTTAACACTTCTGTAAAATTCTAGAGAGATCTCCCATCCTCAAATAGCATTCTTTAACACATGCATTTACTGTTTTATCACGTGTCTGACAAACTAGAATGTGAGCATCCTGAGGTTCCCAACACATCATCGTGCACGGCTCAAGAAATATTAGTTAAGCAAATAAATGAATCAACTCTGTAGGCACAGCTAGAACTATAATATCAATAAAATGTGAAGTCCAGGAGCCTTTTGCCTCCTCACTCTTCAGCTATTCATTTATTCCTTGATTCATTAATTCAACAAATATCAGTGAAAACTTATATTTTATGATCTGAGGATACAGAAGTGAATGAAACAAACAAAAAGTCCTGCCCTGAAGGATCTTATATTTTAGTTTTACGAGACAGACAAATAAATACAATAACTTAAATGTAGCATGGGAAAAAAATAAATCAGGATGAGGGAATAGGAAGTGCCAAGGGAAGGGTGGTAAGTTTAAGTAGGACAGCCATCATAGGTGACACCAGAACCAAAGACTACAAATTGCAAATGCTATCTGTCACGATAGGTTTCACTAAGTTCACTAAAGTGCTTGAATTTTAATCACAGAATGTGAGACCAGGAAGGGGTCTTGGCGATCTCTGTGTAGTGTGAACTCCCAACTGGAAACCAAGCCACACCCTTCCCAAGCGATTTAAATACATCTGAGGGTATCTGGGTGAACCTGAATGTGCCTAAAGTCAATTCATGTACACGAGTTCCTTATTTTATTAGTTTGCTTGGTGTATGTTGTTTTACTTCATCTCCCTGTGTTTTCTTGTGTATGTGAGTGCTATAAACACAGTAGAGCAAAGGAGAAACCATGTTAGATTAATTTCCTGCCCCAAAGTCATAAACATGTACCTTAGTCTCCTGGAATTGAGTTGAAACTGTCCTATCTTCCCAGACTAGTTGATGCAAAACGAGCATTTACAAGTTTGCAGTTACCAATATCCCTGTTATTACTGTCATCATTTCATTTAGTTCTCAGCAGCACGGTAAAGAGGTCCTATTATTATCACTTCTATTTAACAGGTGAGAAAACTGAGGGTAGAGAGATTGAACCAAGCTAACCTCTCAAGTGAATCCAAATGAAACCAATATTCAAATTCAACTGACAACTTCCGTGGACACTTGAAAGAGTGGGACCTTTGAGAGGATACTATACTTTACGCTCCATCTCCCCTATCCTCCATCCATATTTTCAACAAAGGGAAACAGACAAATCTACCTCCTCTTGCCCCAGACTTGTCTGTAAAGACTGCAAGGTTCTACTTGTTCTGGTTTATAGTCACCCTACCCTGCGCAGGCTATCAGAATGGCTCAGAAGCACTCTGTACCTGACGTACTAGCTCTACTTATGGCCCAGAGCCCACAAGATATATATTTTAAAAAAGAAAGAAAAAAGAAACTCCAGAAATTTTAGGTATGTTAAAACGTCTTTAAACAAGGATCAATCAAGTTTAGGGATCCATAAGTAACCACCGTCTAAATGAAGTAACAGAAGGCTCTGGAGGTGACCCAGCAAGCTACAAGGCAGCCAGGAAATGCACTGAAGGTACCAACTTGGAATTTCCGACTCTGTCTTCCCTAAAGATAAGTTGAAACATTTACATGTTTTAAAATTTCCTAATCTGACTTCTCTCAGTAATTCTATCCTTCCCACACTTTCTGATTTGTAATCGTTATAAGTCCGTTTCTCTCCCAAGGGCAAAATCTGTAGAAATATATATGTATATGTAAATGTTAATATATATTCATTCCAAGGTAGCCTACAGCTGACGTGGTTTTTTCTCTCCTATTTTCATGCTGTACAGAGAAAAGCTGCAAATCAAAGTAGTGCCTCTTTGCCACCTAGTGGGAAACTTAATTTTGCTATTTCTTCCCCATCTCTTGTTTGCCAAGAGATGACGGAAGTCTAAGCAAACCAAAACAGAAAAGGGGAAAGCTAGGTCTATGCTTTCAGCATAAACAATCAGAAATACAATGAACGTTCCCGAGAGAAGACTTGTCAGAGGTTGAAAGTCCAGGAGCAACATTCTCCCAGTATATTCTGAAGTCTGATATCCCCTGATCTCGTTATACTCTTGTTTTCTTCATTCATCTTTCTGCATCCTTCTGCATTTCATTGGATCAATACTGTACATAAGCTCTTATTCTGAGGGTGCCTGGGTGGCTGAGTTGGTTAAACAACCAACTCTGGATCTCAGGTCTTGAACTCAGGGTCATGAGTTCAAGCCCTCTGTTGGGCTCCACACTGAGCATGGAGCCTACTTGAAAAAGAAAAAAATAAAAGATCTTATTCTAATTTATTATACTAATTTATTAGGACTTATACTAATTTATTAGGACTGCCCTAATTTATCATACTAATTTATTAGGACTTATACTAATTTATTAGGACTGCCCTAATAAATTAGTTCCATCCAAATTTGGTGTGTCTGTGGACTTCAAAGTCTCTTGAAAGGGAGAAAAAAATGCCAAGGCTGACTTGTCCAGCCATTAAAAATCCACATCAATAATAACAAACACTTGAATTTAATGAGAGCTTGTGATGTACAGGGTACAATATTATAATGTATGTGAGCTGCTGAGCATGGTGGCTGTCTCTCCCTCTCTTTTTTTTTAAAGATTTTATTTATTTATTTGACAGACAGAGATCACAAGTAGGCAGAGAGGCAGGCAGAGAGAGAGGAGGAAGCAGGCTCCCTGCTGAGCAGAGACACCCCCACACACCCCCGGATTCAGGGCTCGATCCAGGACCCTGGGATCATGACCTGAGCCGAAGGCAGAGGCTTTAACCCACTGAGCCACCCAGGCACCCCATGATGGCTGTCTCTTAACAAGGACTCCGAAAACGGTAGTTATTTGCTGCCAGACGCACTGTGCTAATGACTTCACTTCTATTATCTTGCTTTATCCTCACTATGCCCTCAAAGGAATAAAAATTATTATTATTTTTTTTAAGATTTTATTTATTTATTTGTCAGAGAGAGCGAGCACAGGCAGACAGAGAAGCAGGCAGAGGCAGAGGGAGAAGCAGGCTCCCTGCCGAGTAAGGAGCCCGATGTGGGACTCGATCCCAGGACGCTGGGATCATGACCTGAGCCGAAGGCAGCCGCTCAACCAACTGAGCCACCCAGGGATCCCAGGAATAAAAATTATTTTCCCCTATTTCACATATGACGAATTGAGTCTCAGGGAGTTCTACTGGTAAGTGGGGAAATCAGAATCACGGCTGTTGTGTCTGGGAACTAAAAATCTATGTTATAACCAGTACTTTCATTCCAAATAAATAAACAAAGTGAGAAACTTCTTAAAACAGTTATCTTAAGATAATATTCCATGGCAATATTACCTCCCTTTTCTAACAGTTATGTATCCTTCTACCTCTAAGAGTGTTTATATGTTGGACCAAGGAGCAATAAAAACTTAAACTGAAGTGCCAAGGGCTGTGAATTGATCAATGAAGATCTTAATGGTATCCAGTGGCCTACGAGATAAAGCCCCATCATTTCAGAGGAACTGCTGATGCACATATGACTACTCAAACAGTGTGTTATCACCACGGGGTTTGCCCCCCCCATAGATTGACAGGTGAAATGTCAACATGACAGAGAGGGAAATACAGTTTGTTGCCATGTAAGAGTCCAACAGGATAGTAATTATGAGCATGGACTCTGGAGTCAGACAGCCTGGGTTTGATGATGTCTCTGCCCATTTACTAAATCTGACTTAATGCAAGCTACTTACCCCCTATATGCCTCAATGTCTTCATCCTTAAAAGTAAAAATACTACTTCCTGTCCCATGGGGTTATTGAAAGAACTAAATGAGTAATTAAGCTAAAGCCCTTAGAAAGATACCTAGAAAATAATGTCAATAAATCTTCAACACCATAATCAATATATCTTTTTTCTAGTCTGTGACTATTCATATCCAAGCTGTTTTTCAGTCTGTGGGGAAAAAGAGGCAGCCCACTAGATTTGAAGTGAACTACACCAGTAATGCTATGGAGAAAGTTATACTGGAGAGCAATGTCTCCCGGAGAGAAAGCTCCATCGTTCACCACAAACATACATTGAGAGGTGCTTGGTGTGAACTTCAGGCTCCCAGATTTCCAACACAGTCTACAGGTCTAGGAGTTGGCTGCCACCTTGTTGTTTAAGAAAAGAGGTAAACTGTTCTGCAAAATCCAAGAAGAATGGGAAATTGCATCAGGTAAGGAGCTATGCAGGTACAGCAGGAAGGACAGGGGAATTGGAAAGGCCTAAGGACATTGGAGGAAGGGAGAGAGAGGAGAACTTGGGAGTAGCAGCAACAGCAGCAGACGCAGAGAAGGTCTGAAAAAACAAAATTGCTTAAGAGGATTTTTTTAACATCCCCTAAAATATCTGAAATAAATTCTGCATTGCTCACTGATGTTTTTGTGTGAGGATATTCTTTGGAGAAATTCAAAGAGGCATTTATTCCTGGGTTTAGGTGGAGGCCATGGAAACAAACCAAAGCAAGCAACAACAAAAAGGTACAGAGCAGGGACCCAAAGACAAGGAGAATTTGAAAGAAGACCTGTTCCCAGGTATAAGGAAAAACTGAAGAAAGCTTCAGACATTCAAGAGCATGGAGTTCATCAGAATCTTAGTCAATGGCACTAACCTTAACTTCAATGACCTTAGAGATATTTTAAAGCTGACAAAAGATCAAAAAATATTTTATTTTATTACAGAATTTTTTTTAACTGCAGAACTCTAACTGGCAGGACATTTATAAGACATTTTGCAAAGATATGGTATCATATGACATAGAGATTCTAGACTAGGAATATTCTATAGAGGAGGGAAATAAGGGGCAGCAATGCAAGTAAAGATTAATGAGACTCATCATGGTAAAATGAGGGAAGTTAAAAAGCTAAGTGGAGATTAAACTCATCTCAATTAATAACAGGCATTCAAAAATTTCACAAACATGCTTGCATCCATTCTCTCATTTAATCTTGTTGCTAAGCCTATTATTGAGGCAGAGTAGGGATTCAAGAAGCAGACCCAACCACCTCTAATAAATTACATCTTTAGCAGAAAAACAAAACCAAACCAAACCAGGATGCAAACTTAAGTTGTTTGACCACCGGTCTGGAATTCATTTGTTCTCTTGTCCAACAAGTTGATACTGAGGACCAGCTCATGTCTTGGTCCATGCTGGGGCTAGAACTGAGAGACCTTGTGATTATAAACTATGCCTTCTTGGGACTAATGGTGAGTAGGGCCAAGAGTTCACAAATATGCAGCTGGGATAGGAAGTAAGTGTGTTGTGTGTCCAGGGATTCTTTCTACTCTTTGTACCTCTAGAGCAAGTATATCCTGGCGATAGATACAAATTTCTGCCAGCCCATCTACCAGACCTGGCCCTAAAGAACATGTCGGGAGATGCTTGGATATTTGTGGCCAGGTGTATGCTTTAGATAGTGCATTATTCCACTGGCTCTGTCCCTGAGGCAGCTTGTTCTCTAGCCACTGAATAATACCGCTCAATTTCAAGGCAATTATCTTTGCTTTTGACTGGTTTAAGCAAATACAATTTATGTGCTCCCTGGGCTCCTTGGAACTAATTTCAATAGTACTTCCCACAACTCCACTGTGAGTAAATCCGTCTATCTGATCCTCACTTCTATCATCTGCAAAATAGGAAGGATGATAGTATTCAATTCACAGGGTTACTGGAACATGGGACAGGTTTTTGTATAGAAGTAGCTAACTGATGTAAGTGCTTAATAAATGCTTTTTGTTACTATTATTACTAGTAATATTCTATTACACACATGAGAAGATTAATTACTTAATGAAGATCACACAAGAAGTAAGGGGTCAAGCCTGGCTCTAATTGCAGAGCCAGCAATTTTAACCATTCCTCGATCTTGAAACAGAAATGTAATTATGTCTGACAATGAGGCTAAAGCAGAAGGTCAATGAAAATGATGTTAAAATGGTGAGCATCAGAAAGGGGGGGAAATTACTAAAGAAAAAAACAAAACAAAAAACCAAAAACCTTTACAATAACTTGACCTGATGAAAGCAATGACTAGAATCAGTGAGAAGAAATACAAGCTAACAAGCCTCAGGGCAAAAAAAGTAAGAATAGGGATTATTATCTTAATGGTTCATTTGCTTCTAAACATTAAACCAGTGAAGGATGAAGAGAATATTGGGGGCTAACACACATCTTCTTCTTCTGTGTCTCTAGGAATCGGAGAGGCAACATGGGCAGATATGATAAGCTGACACAGAAAAGGAAAAGAAATTCACAATGGATATTTTCATATAAAAGCTAGAAGAAAACTCCCAAATATATGTGAGAGAGAAAAAATAAGAATGGCCTTATAGATTAGTTATGGAAAAAATTGTGAAAATAAATGTAACATAAAAAACTTCTGCACAGCAAAGGAAACCATCAAGAAAATGAGAAGGCAATCTAAGAAATAGGAGAAAATATTTGGAAACCACATATCCAATAAGGGGCTGATACCCAAAGTATATAAAGAACTCCTACAATTCAACAGCAAAACAAAACAAAACAACCTGATTTAAAAAATGGGCAAAAGACCTGAATAGACTTTTTTTCTGACCTGAATAGAAGACACACCCATGGCCACAGGTTCATGAGAAAGTGCTCAACATCCCTAGTCATCAAGGAAATGCAAACCACACTGACATATCATCTCACCCCTGCTGGGATGTCTACTATCAAAAAGACAAAAGATAACAAGCAGTTGAGGATGTGGAGAAACAGGACCCTTGTGCACTACTGGTGGGAATGTAAACTAATAAGTCCACGATGGCAAATGGTATGGAGGTTCCCCGAAAAATGGAAAATAGAACTACCCTGTGATCCAGCAATCCCACTTCTGGGTATACATCCGAAGGAAACAAAATCATTAGCTCAGAGAGTTATCTAAACTCCTTCGTTCATTGCAGCATTACTCACAAGAGCTGAGATACTGAAAGAACCTAAGCATCTAACGATGGAGGGGAGGATAAAGAAAATTGTGTGTGTGTGTGTGCGCGTGTGTGTGCACGTGCGCGCACTCGTGTGTGCCTGTGTGTGTGTGCCTCTGTGTGTGTATGAATGATGGAATGGAATCTTCTACCCTATAAAAGGAGGAAATCCTTCCATTTATAACAACATGGATAAAACGGAGGGCTTTATGCTAAGTGAAATGAGCCAGACAGGAAAAGACAAACACTGTAAAGTATCACACAGAATCTAAAAAAAAAGAAAAGTTGAACTCATGGAAACAGACAGTAGAGAAGTGGTTGCCAAAGGCTGGGGGGTGTGGGAGGAAAAGGGAGAGATAGGTAAAAGGCTGTAATAAACTTCCAGTTATAAGATGAATAGGGTCTGAGGATCTAACGTATAACATGGTGACTATAGTTGATACCACTCTATTGTATCACTGAAATTTGCTAAGAGAGTACGACTTACATGTTCTCACCAAAAAATCCCCAATAAGTATCTGAGGTGATGGATTTGTTAATTAACTTGATGTGCAAATCCTTCCACAATATGTGCATGTACCAAATTATCACATTGTGTATTTTAGGTGACTTCTAATTTTATTTGTCAATTATACCTTAATAAAGCTAACAAAAAAAAGAAAAAGAATATAACAAAAGTCCTAACAACTCCCATAATGTTGAGAAATATGTGAGGTTTCAGTGTGCTTAGCAATGACTATTTTTAATACGCTTTTTCAAATAATGTGATCTTTCAGGCAAAAGACAGATCTATGACGGTATATCCATTACTTATTATATCCCACTTATAGGTATCAATATTTCTTCCAGTTGTCTACCTTATAACCCAATTCTGAATAGCTTTAAATCAACAATTTACTATTTCTCACAATTCTGTGAGTTGATTACTTCTCACAATTCATGCTGGTTTGCCTGAGCTCATTTATGTGCAACATTCAGCTGCAGGGGGGTGCAGCTTGGGGATGGATTTACTTGGTTACAACTGGGACGGCTGCATCTCTATTCCCATTCTCGATTCCCCTTTATTCTTGGTTTTATAAAAATTTCTCTTCAGGGCTCTTTCAAGAGGTCAAAAGTAGAACCTACACTTTTGTTTGGTTTAAAGATTGTATTTCTTGATCTGGAAAAGAGAGAGACAGAGACAGAGAGAGGACAAGCAGAGGGTGAGGCAGGGGGGTCGAGAGGAGCAAACTCCCCACTGACCAGGAAGCTTGATGTAGGGCTCGATTCCAGCACCTGGAGATCATGACCTTAACCATCTGAGCCACCCAGACACCCCCAAACTGCACTTTTGATTTGTAATTCTGCATGTGAGGAGCTTGGAAGCCAGTGTTCCATCCTAACAACAAGTAAAAAGCTAAACAGACAAAAAAAATCTACAACTCTTCTAGGATCCATAAGCTAAGTGAGGACATGAGGCACACTGCTGCCCCCAAGACTGGAGACACCCTAATGGGCAAATACAGAGCATAACAATGATCAGAGTGGGGATTCAGGAGCAGAAGTCACTGTAAGGGGCTGCCTGGTTAGCACAGTCAGTTATGCATCTGACTTGGTTTCAGCTCAGGCTGTGATTTCAGGGTCCTGAGATCAAACCCTGCCTTGGGCTTCCTTCTAGCAGAGTCAGCTTGAGACTCTCTCTCCCTCACCCTCTGCCCCTCTGGCTTATGCATGCTCCCTCTCCCTCTCTCTCAAATAAATAAATAAATAAATGAATCTTTAAAAAACTGCTGTAGGAACCAATGTTGGGGTAATTGATGATTACTGAAAGCTCAGTGTAGACAAGTCTGAGAGTTAAAAACTCCAGGGGGACCCAGTCATAGGGGCCACCAAAATTTTGTGAGATTTACCTCCAGGGGCTCAAACATGTTCCCACAGTAAATATTAGAGAAAAATCCCTTCATGCTTCTGGCAAAAGAGGGGAAAGAAACCAGTCTGAAATACGCCAGAGTACTCTGTTCTTCTTAACAAAGTCTGCCGTCAAAGGAACTAGTTAAGCAGAGTCAAACCTCTGATGTATTTTCAGAGCATAATTGCCCTGGGTGAAGGGAACTAAGCAACAGCTCCAGCTAGCTCGAGCCTTCCACTTACAAGAAGGGAAATATTCAACCCCAGCCTACTGCAATGAAAGCAGCTCCTTAGAGAGAAACATAGCATTGAATGGATACATTAGAAAAAAAGAAAAATCTGAAATCAATAATCTAAGATTATACTTTAGGAAACTAGAAAAAAAAGAGCAAATTAAACTCAAAGTAAGCAGAAGAAAAAAATAATAAAAATGAAAAAAAAAATAAAAATGAGAGCAGAAATAAATAAGTATGAAACTGGAAATTAATAAAAACAGAAGTTAATGATGCCAAAAGATGGTTATTTGAAAGATCAATAAACCTCTTATTCAGGCTACCTAGGAAAAAAGGGGGAGGACAGAAATTACTAACAGCAGAAATGAAAGCAGAGAAATCATGACAGATGCCATGAAAATTAAAAGGGTAATGAAGGAATATGATAAATAATTCTATGGACACAAATTTGATAACCTATATTAAATGGACTAACTCCTTGAAAAACACAATCTTCCAACCCTCATGCAAGAGGAGATAGACAATCTGAATAGGCCTGTATCTAGTAAAGAAACTGAATCAATAATTAATAATCTTCCAAAACAGAAAGCACCAGACCCCAATGGGTTCATTGGTAAATTCCACTGAACATTTAAGGAAGGTAAAAATTACAATCATTCTCTATAATCTCTTCCAAAGGACAGAAGCAGAGATAATGCTTCCTCATTCTATGAAGCCTGTATCCCCTTAATACCAATCCAAAGATATTACAAGAAAACTACAGACCAACATCTCTCATGACCAGAGATGCAAAAATTCTCAACATTAGAGAATCAATAAAACCAATGAAATTAAAAAATCAATATTAGAAAACTGAATGTAGCAATGTATGTAAGAGAAAAATGGGTGGCTCAGTTGGTTAAGCAACTGACATCAGCTTAGGCTGTGATCTCAAGGTCCTGGTACCAAGCTCCACATTGGGCTTCCCACTCAGCCGAGAGTCTGCTTGTTCCTCTCCCTCTCCCTCTGCCGATCCTCCCCATTTGTGCTCTCTCTCAAATAAATAAATAAAATCTTAAAAAAAAATGATATAACACGACCAAGTAGGATTTTTCCCCAGTGATGCCTGGCTGGCTCAACATTCAAAAATTAACTCACATAATCCATCACATTAACAGACTAAAGCTACAATAATCAAGATGGTACTGGTGTACCATAATAATCTAATAATAGATCTAAATAATCAAGGTATGGTACTGGTGAAAGAACAGATAAATTGACCAATAGAATAAAACAGAGGGCCCAGAAATAGAGCCACATAAACATAGTCACCTAACTTTTAATAAATGAGAAGAGGCAATGGAGCAAAGATTTGTCTTCAACAAATGGTGCTGGAACAACTGGACATTCACATTTATTTTAATTCATTTTTCTTTTTCTTTTTTTTCTTTCCAATTTTTTACTTAAAATTTAGCTAGGTAACATGTACATGTAGTGTAACACTGGATTCGAGGTTAGAATTCAGTGATTCCTCACTTGTACATCCACATTTAAAAAGTGAACCTAGACCCAGACTTCACAATCTTCACAAAAATTAACGCAAAATGGATAATAGAGTTAAGTGAAAATCTATGCATTTTTTAACATGCAAAACTATAAAACTCTTATAAGAGAACATAGGAGAAAATTTGGATGACCTGGGATATTACAATGACTTTTCAGGTTCAATGTCAAAGGCAAGATCCATAAAACAAATAACTGATAAGCTAAAACTTCATTAAAATTAAGAACTTCTGCTCTGCAAAACACAATGTCAAGAGAATGAGAAGACAAGCCAAAGACTGGAAGTAAA
Source organism: Taxidea taxus jeffersonii (assembly GCA_003697995.1). NCBI lineage: Eukaryota > Metazoa > Chordata > Mammalia > Carnivora > Mustelidae > Taxidea > Taxidea taxus. The sequence continues at coordinate 29,738 of RCUC01165161.1, forward strand.
TATTTGCAAAAGATACATCTGATAAAGGTCTGTTATCCAAAATATACAAAGAATACTTAAAACTCAACAATAAGAAAATAGACAACCTAATTTAAAAAATGGGCCAAAGACCTCCTTAACAGACTTGTCACCAGAGTAGATATGCAAATGGAAAATAGGTATATGAAAAGATGCTCCACATCATATGCCATCAGGGAAATAAAAATTAAAACCACAGTGAGATACAACTATACACCTGTTAGAATGCTCCCAATCTGGAACACTGACAATAGTAAATGCTGGCAAGAGTGCAGAGCAACAGGAACTCCTCGCACATTGCTGCTGGGAAGCAAAATAGTGCAACCACTGTGGAAGACAGTTTGGAGATTTGTTACAAAACTAAACATACTCTTAACCATATGATCCGACAGATGGGCTCCTTGGTATTTATGCAAAGGAACTGAAAACTTACGTCTGCACAAAACCCAGCACACTGATGTTTATAGCAGTTTTATTCATAATTGCCCAAACCTGGACACAATCAAGATGTCCTTCAGTAAGGTGAATGGATAAATAAACTGTGGTACACCCAGATGATGGAATTATTCAGCACTTGAAATAAACTATCAAACCATGAAAAGACATAGCGGGAACTTAAAGGTATATTGCTAAGTGAGAAAAGCCAATTGAAAAAGGCTCCACACTGTGTGATTCCAACCATATGGCATTCTGGAAAAAGTAAAAGCCTGGAGACAATACAAAGATCATTGTCAGGGGTTGGGTGAGAGGGATGAATAAGTGGAGCACAGAAGATCTGGGGGACAGTAAAAATACTCTGTATGGTATTGTAATGATGAATATACATCATTATACACCTGTCCAAATCCAGAGACTGCACAACACCAAGAGCGACCCCTAAGGTAAAGATCATATGTCAGTCTTTTTGCCAAGCTTCATCCTTGATAAAACAAAACAAAGCGAAAGAGTGCCACTCTGGTAAGTATTGTTGGTAATAGTGGAGGCTATGCATATGTGGGGTTGGGGGTATATGGGAAATGTCTGTACCTTCTTCTCAATTTTGCTGTGAATGTAAAACTGCTCTTAAAAAAATTAAGTCCTTAAACAAACAAACAGAAAAAGTAACAGTTACAAAGCCCTAACACCTATGTTATTCTGTTAGTCAAAGCAAGTCCCAAGGCAAGCCCAGACTCAAGGGATGGGGAAGTAGACATTACTCCTTAATGGAAAGAGCTGCAAAATATTATGGTCATGGTTTTCAGGGCACTCTGGGAATGTGACAGTTTGAAAAAATATTAGAGGGACTTCTGATTCATCTTCATTCGTTCTAAATTATGAAATTCAGTGATCTGAATAATTCCTGGAAAATCTTAAGTCTATGATGGCCACATCTCTTTCAAGATTAATTACTTCATTTTACTTTTTCCTATATACTTTATTTCAGATGATATTATGGAAAAAGGTTGATCTTTGTGCTTAATAACTGATGGATCCAGACTTAAAGTAATAGGAAAGAAATTGTATGGTTTCTTATAAATATCTAAATTTCCCACATTTAAAGAATTAAAGATTAACCTTATAGACCTGATAGGTCACATCTCAGAATCCTTGGCAGTTTTTTCTCTCATAAATATTTTTAGAGTTTATTTATGGAAGAATTGTTATGTATAGGACTGACACTGCTAAATCCTTTGAGGTAGAAAAAATAAGTCAAAATAAGTCAAACTTTCAAGACAAAGTGTTATCCCCCTTAAGTGACATTTGGGAATCAACTTTAATACATGTTAGCATAGACCGTTGTAAATATTTGAAAGAAACTATGTGAAGGATATCAATTTACTATATTAATCTTCTGTAACTGCTCCCTTTCACCCAGTCCTGGAGAGGCCCTAACTTGTATGGTGCTTGGAAAAATGCAATGGTAATTGAATTTAAATTTAAAAATTAAAAAAAAAATGCAATGGTAACTTGCACCACCTTTGGGTAGAATCAAAGTGTATATACAGAAACAAAACAAACAAAACAAAACAATAACTTTAAATAAATGCCTCTTCTAAATGCCCAACATGCAATAAAATCATTCTTTCTACTTTCAAAGAGGACCTGTGAATTGATTAGTTTAGATCTACCCTGAAATGTGCTTTGTTCGCAACACTATATATATCTTCTCAAGTTAAATAGCCCAAACTGTGGTGTCACAATCCCAATAGCTACTTAACAAGATCTGCACTGATGTGCATGGCCTAATCCATATCAGCTCCATACCTCATAAACTGCACACCAGTGTAGTAGCAAAACTGTCACCAAGACAGAACTTAAACTTGTTTATTGTCATATGAGTGGTTCTCAGATTTTTTTTTTTTTTTCACGATGATCAGAAACACTTCTCAAGTTTTTTAGGGATTTTTCCCCACCAATGGTAGTCTTAATTCCTACCATTAAATTGAAGAATGGCTAAATAAAGAAGTCTCAAAGCTAGCAGCTGAAAATAATTTTTTTTTTGTATTTAGGAAACCCAAGTATATTTTCATTCGATGAACAGTAGTTAAGGAAGCTTCTGACTCTGGTTGATGGTAGATATTATAAAGTTTACCAATAACAGCTTGTAGTTTTCCACATTAATAATAATAGCTATGTTTGGATATCTTTTATCTTTTATAAACTATCTCATTACATGTACAAATATATTAGTTGATCCCCCACAAACATTTTTTATAAGAAATTAGAAGAATAAGTTAAAAAATTAAAGAAGAAAATTGAAAACTATAAAATTTTTAGTAACTGTCCTCAAATTGTACACTTTTTTTAATTTTTAATTTTTTAAATTTCTTTTCAGTGTACCAGAATTCATTGTTTATGCACCACACCCAGTGCTCCATGCAATACGTGCCCTCCATTTTATTCAATTAATTTAGCAAAAGCCACTGGAAGCATTCCCCATGTGAAGACTGACTCCAAGGACCCAGCACATACGAGAGCACAGGGGAGGTGTGCAGGGGTGGCTCTGGAGAGCACTGGTGGCTGGCTGACTCCCACCGGCACAGAAATCCCAGCTGGACGTCTGAATGCACAGGTGCAGACACCTTGCTCATTTGGCAGCAGCAGCCTCAAAAATCTATGCCTCCTGGGATTGATCTGACACGCGTGGCCCAATATGCGTGGCACATCTGAATCTCAGACAAAACCAAAATCAGGGTGTCTTCAAACATGGGAAAATTGCAAAATTTTGAAATCCTGCGTGAAAACCTAGGCCAATGCCAAGTCTGGAGGGAAACGCGTCAGGATTTCATTCCACGGTTATTTGCTTCTAATCTTTACTGGGATATTTTGAATAGTTAATATTTGGACCAAATTTCTTGGATCCACTTATGATCTCATACTCGAGAAGAACAAAATGAACTAACCCTTTTAGCACACTATCCAATGTACCTTGACATCAGAGTCTAAATTTCTGGACCATCCTTTTTGTAGCTTGTAATTATCCATGGCAATGTACTAATTCTTTAGGCACTCTTAGGCATGGTTTAGGCTAGACAGCTATGTGTGTTTTTCTGTTTTGCTTCCAAATAAAGCTAGTAATAATGAGGACTATTTACAAACAACCACTAAAGTTTTCATATGTTATTTTTAAGTATTCACATATGTCAAGCAGAGAGTGAATCAGACCCAGGAGAACATAAGGAAATTGGTGTCAAATATGGTATATTTTCTCTTATATGGGCCAAGAGGAAAGTCAACCCATCTATAGTTACCTTAAATGTTTGGCATCACCATTTCAACTGGAATTCTGTGGCCCTTCCTTTAGAGGACAGTGTAACAGGTCAGTTAAATGATCACCATGGGTATTGCATGGTGGTAGTTTCTATGCTATTCTAGCTTCTAAGTACTTGAGGCCTGTTGACAAGTGCATTGACAAAACAATAATGAAACTAGGATCCATACCAGTATTATACAGTGTTTCAAATTTAATCACATGGATGATTAAGTTAGGACATCAATCTATGTTAAACTTTTTCAACTTCATTCTTCTTTTGGCAAACAAATATACAAAGGCTATGGTCTGGGTGGGCTCTAAGCTAGATTTAGGCCTTATAGAGGTGAATAATACAGAAACTTTATATCTATAAATATACATGCTATCTTACTGCAATTCTAAGCTTTTTATTCTCCAGATCACTTTATACACTTAGAAACTGTTGAGGACCCTAAAGAACTTTTAAACATGTGGTTTACATTTATTGACATCATATTAGAGTGTTCAACTAAATTTTATAAATATTTTTAGTAATATTAAGCCCACTACGTATGAACAAAAATAACATATTTTTCATAAAACCTAGTTTTAATTTTCAAAAAAAATTAACAAGGGTGACATTATTTTATATTTTTGAAAATATACTTAGTGTCCGGCCTAATAGAAGACAGCTGGATTTTCCTACTCGTTTTTGCATTCAAGCTGTATGACATCACATTATCATGTAAACTCTGAGAAACTCCACAGTACACTTAAGAGAAAATGAGAATTAACAAAAGTAAATAATGTCTAACTATTGTTATGAAAATGATTTTTACCTTCTGCAGTCCCTGGACCACGCTTTGAGAATCATGACTCTATTGCATAAAACAAATTACCTAAGTAATTGCAGTAGTGTAACCACAGTCATAGCATCATTCATAAACTACTATTAGGGCATAGGAGGAAATTATAAAGCATCCACTACTTGAAAGAGTTCCCTGGATGGAGAAGAGTGATGATACTTGGGACAGGGAGGAGAATGCCATGGGCAAAGCTTTACAGGGGAGAAATAGTGTAATATATTGGACTAATAGGAAGAAACACCACATAAAAACAAAGAAAAGGCAATAGATAAGACTGGCAGAGCAGATTTGGGACAGACTAAGATTTCTGTATGTCTTGACGGATCGTATTTAAGAAATATATAGAGGTCGTTTTTTATTTTTATTTTTTTTTAAGTAGGGAGGTGAAAAGTGTGCCATGGTGGCTTAGAACATATTTAAAATTCTAGCAAAGTGAGATGAGACAATCAAGTTAGCTTCTGAGCAGTCATCCATAAAACTGAAACAGTTATCATCATTCTCCATTCTTATCGAACTGTAGAATTGTTTGGACACTAAAACAAGTTAATGAGTTTAGCTCACTTATCTCAGTTCTCATTCCATAAATATCAGTCGTTGTTATCATGTATATATTTAGAGATGTTACTCTGGAAGCAGAGAGGAGATGGCATGGGCATGAGGGAGGACAAAGGCAAAGGGACATTAAGAAGAATTCTCACAAATAAGCCTTGCTAAGTTTCTCCCAGTGTACCACCACTGCCTCATACTCAACCTATCATATTCCTTCACAAATGTCCACTCTTCATCAAACCTAGCATAGAGACACACAGATCTGTTTCTCTGGGTCTTGACTTCCTTAAGAATTCTGCTGTGTCACATAAAACTTACAATTAAACAAATTTGCACTTTCCCCCCATTGATCTGTCCTTGTCAGTTTAATTTTTAGCCCAGCCAGGGGCCCTAAGAGGGTCAAGGAAAACTTTTTTCTCCCCTTTACCTCAACATGACTATATTTGGAGATAGGGTTTGGGGGAGGTAATTAAGATGAAATGAAATCATTAAGGATTTATTTCCTTAATTCCATAGGATGGTACCCTTATGAGAACAGGAGAGAAAGAACTCCCTCTCTGTCCACATTTACGCACTGAGAAAAGGTTATGTGAGGACTCATTGAGAAGGTGGTTGGCAACTTGATCATGGACTTCCCAGTCTCCAGAGCTGAGAAAAATACATTTCTGTTGTTTAAGCCACCCAGTCTACTATATTATGTTATGGCAGCTTGAAAAAATGAATACAGCTGGCCAGCCAAAAGAGCTTTCAATGGGCTAGTCTGGAACAATTTGAGCAACAAATACAGTAAAGCAGTATTGGATTATAATGCAAAGTAGAAAATAAATATCCATGAATCAATATAAATATGGTTATTGAACAAATAAGGAAATGGAGAAGAGCTAAATATTCCATCCAGAAGGATTCTAAATAATTTACGTAGCTACTTTGTCCTGTAGAAAGTGAAATATAATTCCTCAACTCTGAAGTGTGACTTCCTTCCAAAGAGGAAAGTATGGAATGGGAAGAGGGAAAGAGTGAATTTATAGTGGAGAAAATTGAAAAACACAATCTCAAAGAGATGATCAAAACCAACATCAATAATAGGAAGTCATGTTGAGAATATGTATCCTAATCCTCGTCATGAGAAATATTAGATAAATTCCAACAGAGGGACATTGTACAATATGACCAGTACTTCTCAAAAGAGTGGAAGTCATTTAAAAAAAAAAAAAAAAGGAAGTCTGAGAAACTGCCACAGCCATAAAGAGCCTTAAAAACACATGATAACTAAATGATATATGGTATCCTGAATGGGATCCTGGAATAGACAAAGAACATTAGGTAAAAACAAAACAAAAGATATTTGAATAAAGAATTGGCTCCAGTTAATAGTAATGCATTAATATTGTTTCACTGATTATAACAAAATACCAAGTAATATGAGATGTTAATAATTTGGGGAACTAGGTGTGAGGTATATAGCAACTCACTGCATTACCTTTACAGTTTTTCTGTAAACCTAAATCTTTTCAAATAAACGAAACTTTTTTCCCACCCAAAAGCAGCATGTTGAGAAAAGAAGCCAGAAACACAAGAACATATGCTGTGTGATTCTATTTATATAAAAATCTTGAACAGGCGAATCTGTGGTAATAAAAGTAAGAATAATGGGGTTTGGAGTGTGAGGTAGGGATTGCCCAGAAGGAAGCGTGAGGGAAATTTCCGGATGATAAAATGTTTCATGTGTTGACTGGGATAGGCGTTACATGGTGTATAAGGAAGAGCCTGACTCCACCTTTTACGCCTCCCCCTTAACAAGCTTCATTCTTTTGTGTCTACACCTGGGCAAGTTTATAAGGAAGGCTGGCTGATCCCTCCTTTCACACAGGCAGAAGATTCAAACCATATAAACCTCTTCTACACCTCAGGAACTCACATTCCAACCTCATTCCTGACCCCAATAAGCCAGGGCAGTCTACTGTCATTGCTCTCCCAAGTCATTTCAGACCTGCTTGAGGGTACTGCCTACTTCTCCCCAAAGAACTCAGTTATGAAAATAATAAGCCTTTCCATACCCTCTTGATGTGTGTGTATGTGTCATCATCAATCTCCATATCCAAACAAAATTCTGGGTAGGGGTCCACCCACCTTTGTAAGTAGTCACCATACTACACTTGTCGAAACTCACCATCCTATACACTTAAAAACAATTATTTTTTATTGTATATAACTCATGTTTTAATTAAAAAGAGAGAGAGAATCAGGAAAAGTACATACTTCTCTCCAACATTTGATTAATAAGGTGATGTTAGTTTAAATCTTTCCATTTGGTATTTTATCCGTATTAATATTGTTAAGGCTCTGAAGCTAGTCAAATAATTAGCCATACTGATGAAAGTTTAAACAAACAGGAATTTAATAAATACACTGTACAAGAGGCTCAGTATAAAATGCTATAGATCAAAACACCCATATTATGCAGACTTTTGTTAGTGACAGACAATGATCTAGACCTTGTAACTCAAGCTAAACAAAAAAGCAAAACTCTATTATTGTAGTGAATTTGATACAATGCATTACTGAAAAAGTAATAACCATCAAGCTTTGATGTGAATAATGGAAATGATCAATTTCTTAAGCTAACCTAAAGTGAGAAAGATCAGTTAGGAGAGAGTAGCTATATTCTAAGCCAAAGACAACAGCATCTGGAAAAAGTAATTGGAGGAATTGAGGAGCATGGACAAAATTTTGGAATATTGATATTCAGAGGCAGTCCCCTGTGAATGGCGAAAGCCAGAGATCATCTGCTTTCTTAAATTTTAAGTGGTATGTTTAATTCAGGTTACATTTTTGTTTGTTTAAAATTATTTATTTATTTATTTGACAGAGAGAGAGCACAAGCCGGGGACCGGGAAAGGGAGAAGCACACTCTCTGTTGAACAGGGAGCCTCATGCGGGGCTCCATCCCAGGACCCTAGAATCATGACCCGAGCTGAAGGCAGACGCTTAACTGACTGAACCACCCAGGCATCCCCTTCAGATTACATTTTATTAAAATATTCTGCACTTCCTCTATATGATTATTTCTGATTTTGACTCTTCCAAAAGCCTTACAAGGTTTTCTATACATGGAGCTCTATTTTTAAATTTCTTCTAAGCTAGGTTAATTAAAAACAGGGAAAAACTCAACCTTATTAATGTGCTCTATAAGTAAATTTTAAATTATTTCATTACAGGGGCACCTGGGAGGCTCAGTTGGTTAAACATCCACCTTTGGCTCAGGTCAGGATCCCCGACTCCTGGGATTGAAACCTACACTGGGCTCTCTGCTCAGCAGGAGTCTGCTTCTCCCTCTCCCTCTGCCTCTCTCCTGGTCTGTGCTCTCTCTCTCTCAGATAAATAAAATCTTTTTTAAAAATTACTTCAGGGGCGCCTGGGTGGCTCAGTGGGTTACCGCTGCCTTCAGCTCGGGTCATGATCTCAGGGTCCTGGGATCAAGTCCCATGTCGGGTTCTCTGCTCAGCGGGGAGCCTGCTTCCCCCTCTCTCTCTGCCTGCCTCTCTGCCTACTTGTGATCTCTCTATCTATCAAATAAATAAAAAAAAAATTTAAAAAAATTAAAAATTTAAAAAATTAAAAATTACTTCATTACATGTGACATAGAACATGGAAACATCCCAGCAGGCTAGAGTTCGTCAGTTTCATACTGTCACCCCAACAAAAGGCCGAACTGTTATCCATCCAGCCTTCGTGTGGATACTTAGTTTTGGGTAACTCAGTCTTGCATAGCCTGTTTCATACTGGGATAAATTAGATGGCTGGAAAGTTCATCTTTAAGTTTATTCTAAACCTCTTTCATTATAGATATTGGTACAGTTCAGTGCTCCACAGAAGAATTTTTCCATTTCAGCATTATTAACATTTGGGGCTGGATAATCATTTACCATGGGGGCTGTCAAATTACTGGAGAGTTTTTAGCAACATCCCTGGCCTCCACCCACTAAATATGAGCAGCACATCCTTACCCTTATTCATGACAATAAAAAATGTCTTGAGATATTGCCAGCTGTCCCCTCAGGTACAATACCACCCAGTTAAGAACCACTGCTCTAGAGTAATCCAAAAGAACCAACGTCATACATTAGCAATCACCCAGGCTCAAAATCTCAGGCTGCCAACAGTGTGACTTTGGGTGAGTTACCTTCCTTCTCGGGGATGTAATTTCCTTACTTTTTCAGTGGGGCCAGTAGTAGCTAACCTCAGGGATAAGATGCCGTGAAAGCAGCTGCAAAACACATAGCATGCTTCCTACTACTCAGTAAATGACCAGGAAAAGCTAATTCTTTTCACAGCCTCAAAAAGTTCTTGCTGGTTGATTGACACTGGTCCAAGGCCATAGATCAAACCACATACAACTAAAAGAAAAACTTGAGAAGTATATGATTACAGACTTATACAAATAGAAATAATCATTCCTATTTAGGGGGAGTGTAGGTTGACATTCCCTCTAAAAAAATACTCAAAGCAGGGCGCCTGGGTGGCTCATGGGTTAAGCCTCTGCCTTTAGCTCAGGTGATGATCTCAGGGTCCTGGCATTGAGCCCCACATCAGGCTCTCTACTCAGTGGGGAGCCTGTTTCCCTCCCCCCTCTCTGTCTGCCTCTGCCTATTTGTGATCCCTCTCTGTCAAACAAATAAATAAAATCTTAAAAAACATATAAATTCAAGGCAAAAGTTAATTCCAGCCCACAGACATAGCTATTACTTTTATGGCATTAAGGGCATTGTCAAGGTTGTTGGCACTACGGTGTAATCTATTTTCAATAAATGTTATGCTTGCAATTAGAGAAAGAGAGTACTCTAAAGGATGGGAAGTATGCATTTTGGTGAACAAAAAGGCCGCATAAAGTTTTCAAAGGAAGGGACATTGCTAGAATGCACCAGAATTAATCACATTCAAATGGCACAGAATATTTTAATGCGATTTAGTTTGAACTGTGTACCTTTCTATAGTTTAAGAATTTGGTGCTTTCAGAGGTAAAGTTAGACCAAAGAGTGATTTTATAAACTCTTTTCTTCTTTCCCTCAGTATTAGGGTTACTAGAAAACATATAAGACACTCAAATTTCAATGTCATGTGAACAACAAATAAACTTTTAGTGTAAGTGTATTTCAAATGTTGCCTGGGACGTACCCATACTAAAAGATTATTCATTGTTTACCTGAAGTTCAAATTCAACAGAGTATCTTGGTTTTGGTTTTTTAGGTTTTTGTGTGATTTTTCTGAATCTTGCAACTCTACTCAACGTGCAATACATCCAGCTTAATCCAGGTTCTTTACACATCTGCCCCAAAATACAAATGCCTAGACTTTCCTCCCAACCTCACCACTCCAAACTGCAAAGAACAATGTGTTGCTCTTCAGGGACAGAGGCTAATGTCAATACATAACATCCTTCAAAACAATGTACCTTCCACCTGCCTTTACTGCTTTAACTACCCCTTCTCCCCCAAAACACGCAAACACATTTCTTCTCCTGTAAGTCTGTGTTCCAGCCACATCGTTGTTTTTGTAGGATGTTCCTTTTGCCTGTGACAAGCTTTCCTTTCTGCATCCTCCTGTTTTCTGCCTACTGTATACCTACGTGGGTATCAAGTCCAAGCTCAAATGCAGCCCCCTTGTGAAGAGGTTCCCATTCCTCCAGACCAAGTTAGAGAGTCTCTCCTCTATGGACTTGTGCTCTTAACAGTGTATTTCCTATTGCACCACTTTATATTTAAATTATAATTCAATATATATTTCCCCACAATAACAAGAAATTTGGTATTACTCAGTTGGTAATTAGCTACTTCCCCTACCCTCTGTTCTTATAGTGGGATAGAAGGTGAGCTAACTTTTCATACTGGCATGGGGAAAAGGGACATGGCGGGTCACCCCACCTTGAGAAGCATGGCTGTGGGTAGACTTTGTGTACCCTATCCTCTGGTGTTCCCTAGTTCTACCTTCCTGTGATATATAAGTAGAATCACTGACATGACCCAGGAAAGCTCTAACACTATAACTGTTTCTCTCTTTATTTAAGCTGGAACAGACAAGCCCACTAGTGGTTGCACCTGTGAGGGAAAATAGAGGCTCACCCCTTGGATTTGAGGATGGCTATCTCTGTACAGACTGAGTTCAGGAACTTTATAATAATGTTACCTTAATTTTATAAAAATTGATGTTTAGGGGGGCCCACTTATCAAGTTAAAGCAGGGTATTCCTTGTTACTTTTTTCCCGAAATGTTTGCTTTATTGGACAATGAGTTCTGTGAGTGTGATATCTATGGTTTATATATCTCTGTGATCTCAGAGCCCAACATAATAACTGACTCAGGATAAATGATTCATAGAAGAATCCTGGCATTTGTTGAATGACTAAATGAAATATGGGGAAAAGTAGGAAGATATTTAATCTGGTTTTAGTATGAATATATAAATCCACCCAACTTGCCCAAACATGCCATTGTTATCATTACTTATTTTCAGCACCATTTATTTTCCCAATAAAAAGACATTCCTAACATCCAATATGCCAGCAAATAAGCCTTCTTGTATAGACTTTGATAATGCTATTGCTGTGTACTAAAAACACCATCTTTGAGAGTGTGTATTTGTGATAAAGGTACTACCCATTAACCCACCTCCTGTGGGTTTTTCTAATCTTAGCAATCACTAAGGTGTAGATTAGAACTGACTTGTATACACACACTATATACACATAACATATATGCATTGCTTGCCCTGAAGTATTTGAAAAGATAAATTTCCAACATAAACACTACCACATCTCCCACTCAGGGATTGTCCTATGCATATGTATTCAAATGTGCAAACCATGCTTAAGAAGCTTGGTTACTTGACCTCAGTCCACAAGTTACCTGTCATTCTAACATGACGATGCATCTCAGGATTTTTTGTAATGGACTGTTATTTTAAGGATCTAAATGTATCTTATACTAACTAAGAGCTCTAAATTTAGTAAATGTTTTTCTACTCTTCTACTATTCAATGAAACAATGTCATACAACTAAATATGGTTTAATTTACATATCTTCTTAGGAGTTTTTAAATTAACCAATTCGCTTTTCAAAAAATATCTCCTAAAACCATATTAATTGCTTTGTTTCAGAAATACAGCCAGCAAGAAACCAGCCCCAACCCATCCAACATTATCCAAAATACTATGCGTTATTCCACATCAATAGATGCTTTGACTCTTTTTCCGACATTTCTTTGACCCTTTTGGCCTTTCCTTCATTGATTTCATTCTCTTTGTTCTTTTCCTTATTGGCCTAACCTATCCCCAAAACCTGCATGAAAATGAAAAGAAAGAGAGAGAGAGAGAGAGAGAGAGAGAGAAAAAGAAAAAAAAAACCTGGCCAAAAAAAAAAAAAAAAAAAAAAAAGGAAAAAGAAAAAGAAAAAGAAACAAAATGTGCTATTTGGTTTCCAGAATAATGCTGTATATTACATTACAATGACATAGATTATAATAAGAATGGAGCTCTTTTCTCCTTATGATGAACATAATGAGATTTATAAATGGATTCAAATAAAATCTATTCAAAACACACTGCTCAGATTCCTGTTTTGTTCTTAGTTGCTCTATAGAGCCCATTTTCATTATGTCATTATCTTTTTTAAAATTAAAAAAAAAGCTGACTGATTAAAGAATCTGTTCACATATACTTTATATATGTGTACTACAATATATCCAGTTTGGGAGATATTTCCCTGCCACAGCACTGCTCATTCAGTACTTACTCTGTTTGCCACTGAGTTAGGGGAATTGTGAATTTCTAAAGATGACATGTAGTGTAGAAGAAAGAGAACCACACTAGTAGTCAGCTGCTCTGAGTGCTAGTTTCAGCCCTGTGTTCATTTTTTACTGCTGCTGTAATAAGTTAACAGAAATTTCACAGCTTAAGAGAACACGGATGTATCTTAAAATTCTGTAGATTGTAAGCTGACCCAGGTGTTACTGAGCTAAAATCAAGATGTTCCTTTTGGAGGCTCCATGGGAGAATCCATTTCCTTGACTTTTCCAACTTCTAGAGGCTGCCCCATTTTTTTTCTTGTGATCCACTCCCTCCGTCCTCAAAGCCTACGATTTTGTATCTCTTCCATCATTTTTTTCCCCACAACCATATTCCCTCTGACCCTGAACTCAGCCCGGAGAATTCTTTTAAGGACTCGTGAAATTAGATAGAGACCATGTATATCATCCAGGATAATCGCCCCATCCCATGGTCCTTAACTTTAATTACATTTGCAAAGTCCCTTTTTCCAGGTAAGCTAATGTATTCACAGCTTCCAGGAATCAGACACGGACATGGGGGAAAGGGGGCATTATTTTGCCTACCACAAGCCTCATTAGCTGTTTGTGATTCTAGTAAATCATTTAAACCACGCTAACTCTTGGTTTCCTTCTCAGAAAAACGGGGAAAATTCATCAGTCGGCCAACCAGGATGGCCTTTGTTCATTTTATTCTCTTTGCCACTTTTTTTTTCTAAGATTTTTTATTTATCTATTTGACAGACAGATCACAAGCAGGCAGAGAGGCAGGCAGAGAGAGGAGGAAGCAGGCTCCCTGCTGAGCAGAGAGCCCTATGTGGGGCTCCATCCCAGGACCCTGAGACCATGACCTAAGCTGAAGGCAGAGACTTTAACCCACTGAGCCACTCAGGCGCCCCCTCTTTGCTACTTTTCATAAGAATTGTCACAAGGACTAAATAAGATAATAAATGTGAAATTCTTTGTGTATTAGAAATCAAGTTATCATTAGTACCAGATTTTCACAGGAATTTGCTAATTTATTCACTAACTCATGTATTCAGTAAATAACTATGGAGTAGTTACTATGTATCTAGCTTGATTCTATTATTTTACAGATACAGCAGTGAACAGATAGACAAATGCCTACTGTTGTGGCATTTAAATGGAAAGATAGACAAGTTATGTAATTGAAAGACCATGGTTCAGCTACTCCTGTCAGGGTGAACAAGGACTACATTTCTGAAGAGGGAAGCTGAAAGCTGAATGAGATGAGAAATAAATTCCAATGTGCATAGTAAGACAGGAGAGACAGTATTCCAAGCATGGAGGAAGGATCTAAGATGAGTTCAAGTTTCATATATTCCATGAACAGCTGGGAAGCCATGTTACTGAGCATAATGAACAAAAGAGAAAGTGTAAGGAAGTGAGACGGGAAGCAAAGGCAAATAATTCTGTCTAGAAATTAGGCAGTGAGAAATGATGAGGACTGGAATATATATTCATTATGAAGAAATCTACTTACATTTCCCTTTTTCAATTTTATTGATTTTAAAAGGTAGCCACTAAATTACTTGCCTAGAGAGGAATTTATAAAGATAATGTTTCACTATCTTCTGGCATCAATTTTTATTGACAAAAATAAAATTTTATTTCTTAGTAGGTAACTGGCCTTCCTTTCCTACTTTTTAAAAAAATATATTATTTTCTCATTGTCTTTCATTTCTGAAATTTCACTATGAATTGAAATGCCTAAAGTGAATTTTTTTCAACCTCCTAAAAATTTGATATGATTTTCAAATTGAGGAGATATATGTGTATATACATCTTGTATCTCTTCAAATATTGCCTCTTCCAAATTCTTTGCTTCTGGAACATCTTCTAGGTATATGTTCTGTCTTCCATGCCTCTTTTTTTTTTTTTTTTTTTTTGAGACAGAGAAAGAGAGAAAGCATGAATGGGGAGAAGAGCAGAAGGAGAGGGAGAGAGAACCTCAAGCAGACTCCCCAGTGAGCCCGGAGCCCAACACAGGGCTCGACATCGGGCTTGATCCCAGTACCCTTAGAGCATGACCTGAGCCAAAATCAAGACCTGGATGCTTAACCAATAGAGCCACCCAGGTGCCCCAATCCTCCATGCCTCTTAACCTTACTTACATATTGTTTACATTTCATATTACAAGAGGGGCAACTCATTCTATTCTACCAATTTAGGAAGGTTCTCTTAAACTAATAAGTAGCAATTAATAATTAATAACAAACTAATGACCTTACTAGGTGCCAGGCACTCTTTGAAGCCCTTTTTTATACATTAATTCATTTAATTCTCACAACCTCATAAGCTTTGTTACTATCATTTCCCTCATTTTATAGATGAGAAAACTGTCTAACTTGCTGTTTAACTTATGCTAAGTTTTTAATTTCAATGACTACCTTTTTTCACATTCTCCTTTATCACCAATTTCTAGCTAAAGCCACCTTTCTTCCATTGCCATCATACTGTATTTAAATGGAAGCCCTTTGTGAAAAAACAGTGTTGTTCTTTGTGTGTAGTTTTGGTTTTAAATAGATTATGTTTTCCACAGATTGCATAGTTTCCTACTTGTACCAGCTCATACCATTTCACACATCTACCTTCGACTCACTATTATGGAGCTGAGAGCAATTGCTATTTTTTGTATGGAAATCTATTTTACTGTTTCTGAAGTAAACATAACAGTCTATCATAGGCATATATCATACTTATTAGTTAGTATAGATTAGGTTATGCTGTGGTAACAAATGATTCCATCTCAGTTGCTTACAACCAAGATTTATTTCTCAACATGCTACATGTCCATGATCTTTTCCTTGAGCTATCTCTAATCGAAATGTTGGCAGCTATTGCATTTTGTTGGCTAAAGTAAGTCATGTGAACAAACTTGACTTTACTGGAGTATGGTAGGAGTCCTTCCCTCTCTATATATAATTATATAACTACATAACCACATAATATATATTGCATGTAATCATACATTATATCAATGCATTAATAATTAATTATATATGATTTATATGTAAGTATATAATTTTATATAAATATTAGGATATAATTAATGTATTATTAAGGTATCGATGATATTACTATCAATATATTATAAACATGATATCAAGATATTATAAAGATATTATGATATTATAAAGATAAATAATATATATTCTTAATATATATTATAAAGATAAATAATATAAAGATATAAATATATTATAAACATAATATATTGATAGTAATATCATATGTTATATATTATAAATATATGGTATTATAGTAATATCATATATCATATATTATAAATATATATTGATAGTAATATCAATACATTATTAATATTATTAAACATTATATTAATAAACATTTATATATGCATATATTTTATATAATCATCTATACAATGAATATAATCTATCCCATACCAATTGATGATGCCACTCCTATAATACACCAAATTCCCATATCTGCATAGATCTGTTCTGGGCTCTCTGCTCTGTTCCACTGAAATCTGTGTTCCTTTAACAGGACCTCACTTTAAAAAAAAAAAGAAAAAAAAGATTGACCTTTTTTTTGTGAGAGAGAGAGCAAGAGGGACAGAAGGAGAGGGAGAGAGAGAATCTCCTGCAGACTCCACACTAAACACAGAGCCCAAGGCAGGGCTTGATCTCACAACCCCAAAATCACAACCTGATTCAAAATTAAGAGTTGGACACTCAACTGACTGAGACATCCAGGCATCCCAGGGCCTCAATTTTTAAATTATGATAACTTTGTACTATCTTAATATCTGGTAAGTCTTATTTTCTAAATTACCTGATATATTTGAGGATATTTACTCTTCCATTTACATTTTGAATTACTTAAAAGTGTCTGTTTGATTAGAATCAAAATTGAATTTAAAGATGAATGGTTGATTCATCAGTTGGTTGGGTGTTTAACTCTTGGTTGAGCCTAAACCAAGAGTTAAACACCCAACCAATTGAACCACCCAGGCACCCCTATTTTCTATTTCTTCTTATGTCAATTATTCCATTTTTTAAAATTCTCAATTTCATCTTACAAATGTACTAATACTTTGAAGTATTCTTTTACAATAATTAATCTGTTAACATAGTTGTAATTATGCCCCCCTTTACCATTTTTTTTCTGTTTAAGAAGAGGCAGTTTCTATCTTATCTCCTTCTGCCCCCTTCCTTTTTATCCCCTCATTCTTACCAAAGGTTTATAAACCTTTTGAGACTTTCCAAAGAACCGTGCCTTGTTTTTATTAATTTTATCTATTTTTATTCCCTATTCTTTTACTCTTTTTTTTTTCCTATTCTTTTACTCTTGTCCTTAGCTTTACTATTTGTTTCTTTCCTCGTTCTTTGTGTTTACTCTATTCCAATTTTCTAGTTTCCTTTGTTGTTCACTTATTCTAAATCATTGCTGTTTCCTCATAAACATAGTCAAAATTTTACATTTTTTTTATACTAAGTACTGCTTCACATTCATCTCACAAATTTCCACATGTATGTTTTTATCGTCATTCAGTTCTAAGCATTTCATCATCTTATTTACATGGCTTCCTCTCTAACCAAGTGGTAATTTCATAGTTTTTTTTGTCTTCTTTTAAGTTTCAAGACATATGAGATTTTTAAGTTATTTTTTGGTTACTGATTTCTAATTCTAATGCACCATTGTCTTGTTACCAGAGACTATAGTCTGTACTATACTCATTCTTTTGATTATATTGAGGCTTTTGTGATCTTGTATAATGGAATCTGTGATGCCCTGAAAAGCTGGGCTCATCACATCTGACTCGTGTTTCCTTAGTTGGTGGGAAAATCAGTTACCTATGACTCGCAGCACATGTCTCACTGGAAACCACCCTGAGGAGCAGTGAAATGCCTCTGGCAAGTTTATACCCTGGTGTAGCCTGCAGCCAGGGCATCTCAGTTTAAAAAAAAAACTCTGATGGGACGCCTGGGTGGCTCAGTTGGTTAAAAAAAAAAACTCTGAAGGTCCTTCCCAACCCCAGAGAATCTGTCAGAGATGGTTGAGCGTCACTAGCAACCTCATGTTGGTCAGCCTCCCTCTCTGCCTAACCCTGCCCCTTTCATGTCTGTACAGGCAAGCCTCTAAAAGCCTGTCTGTCCCAATAAACATGCTACATCCAACTCTTTACTTCAGGTTCTGTTTCTAGGGGACCCAATTGAAGATATTTGTATAAAATTTAAGGTTTGTAATGGTGGCAGGTGTGTTAAAGAGAATGAATATTCTGTTTATGGGTGTAAATTCTATGGGCATATTTTATATTGAGCTGATTTATTTTTATTATTTTTTTGCTATCTTGATTCTTCATTTTTTGAGGAGTTGTTAAAAATATTTTAACTACAGGGGCACCTGGGTGACTTGGTTGGTTAAATGTCTGCCTTTGGCTCAGGTCATGATCCCAAGATCCTGGGATCGAGTCCCACAAGGGACTCCCTGCTCAGCAGGGAATCTGCTTCTCCCTCTGGCCCTCTGCTTGGTTATGCTTGTTCTCTCTCTCTCACTCTCTATCTCAATCTCTCATATAAATAAATATAATCTTTTTTTAATCTTATAGCTACAATTGATATTTTATCTGTATCTTCCCATTATTACCTAGATCATAACTTTGTATATTTTGACACTATGTTGTTAACTGCATATGTAATCATGAGCCTTAGATAGAGATAGAAGAGAGCCAGAGATGGCTATCTACTTTCTCGTCTCCAGGTGTGTCAACAGCATGTCCCTGCTTTGCCCTGATAGGCCATTTCCTTCCCTGCTCCTGTAATGGAACAGGAAGGACAAAGTTTCACCACACATGGATTGTAGGGTAAGAGACATCCTGGGGTGAGCAGCCAAGAAGAATGAAATAGTTGAAAGTGGACATTTTTGAGGAAGAACATTAATATGTTAGTTTATAATTTATTCCAGGATAGCCAACAGAACCCAGGACTGACCTGGACAAATTGGCATGTGTGGTCACCCTAATTCTTCCCTCATCTCCCACATCCATCCTATAGGCTAGGTAATTAAAACAGTGTTATTGAGAGAGAAATCCAAAGAAATGGAGTAAAAGGAAAAGTCTAAAATTCCATCCCCAACTGAACAAAGCAAAATCTATGTATCCAGAACTCAATATATTGCAAGAAAAATTAATAGACCACAATGTATATCTAGGCATCGCCCAGAAAAATCTCTGAATTAGATGAATGAAAATTCCACCAAGTATCTATGTAGAAAAAAGTTAATCTTAAAAAAAGAAAACAGAAACAAAACACAAAAAAAACCAAACAAAAAAAACCCCCAAGAGTTATGCCTTCCCCAGATCCCACCTTAAGATGTTTAATGTCAGAAGACAATGAAGTAATTTACAGAGAATTTGAGAAGGGAAATGATATACTCTTTAGAGACTATAGTCAGCCAACTTATCTCTTACACATTAATAACAGGAAAAAGGACATTCTCAAATATACAAGAACTAAGAATATGTCACTCACTTAACTTGGACAACCAGGAAGGCAAAAATAGAAGAGCACAAATGAAAAATTCAGAGTGAAAGAAGCCCATAGGATGTTCTGATGGGACTCTAAAGAAACATAACATCCCAACCATCAGAATACTGCTAAGGCCAGTGAGTACTATAGAGATTAAGACTGACACAGCACTGAACCTGCAAGAAAATAAAAATATTTAAAATTCCTTTCACAATAACACCAAAATGAAGCTTAAAGGTAAACACTCTCATTTTAAATGATTATCCTGTTCCGTGGGAATAATGCACAAAGAATTCCCCCATAGAAGCCACTTTCTCAGGCAAGTTTACCAATAGATTCAGAAGTCCAATAGACATGATCACAGCTTTTTTTATTGAAGGACTTAGGTCAAAAATCCTACAAATCCTACCAGAATGTTGATGTGACTTTCCTTAGTCATCTGAGTAGAATGACTTATTTCTTCATGATGCTTTTCTGTAGTTTACTATAATAGTGAACAATATTAGTTTGTAAATGAGAAAATAAAAGTTCACATGAAGGATAAAATGCCCAAATCTAGACCTCCCAGAGAAATATAAATGATTAATTATAAACTTAGGTCACACGCCACTTCTTCCTGTTATCCTCTTGGACTTTATTTCTAGGAAATGTTTTTGTCTATCAAAAAGGCAAGAAAAAAATTTTTAAAAAGAAAAAAAAAGAAAGGCAAGAATGTATCTCTAGGCAATAGAATATGTATGACAAAATATACAAAGTAGAAGGGAACTTAGAGATGTTTTAGTGCAGTGGTTCAAAACCGGAGCGATTTTGACCCCATAAACACATGCAATGCCTGGAGACATTTTTGGTTGTCATACCTGGGCAGGAGGTAGACTACTGGCATTTAGGGAGTAGAGGCCAGAGATGCTGCTAAAATCCTATAATACCAGGACTCTCTCTCCACCCATCCCCACAACAAAGTATTATCCAGCCCCAAATGTCAATTATGCCAAGGTTGAGAAAACCTAATACACTATTCTGTTTTTATATATTCAAAAATAAGCTCAAAGACATTACAACTCTTGTTCAAGGTTGAACAATTATTGTGTGAAAAAGAGAGTGACAAGTGAAACCATTAGCACATTGTGAAAACAAAATTACAAGTGATTAGATCAAAACACAGTTGTTTTTACCCTGGAAGCAGAGTTGAGGCTCCATATTGTTCACATGGACAATTTGCATCTTTTTCTTGGGCAAGGGCCCATGAAGTCCCCAAACTGGAAGATGCAGGCTTTTCCTGCTGTCCATCGGTCAACTAGACCACCACATAGGCCCCAAAAGTCCATCAAGGTGGTCATTCCTGCTTAAACTTAGGAAAGAGAAGATGCTTGTCCTCAATAGTTAAGGAGAATCTAAAAAAGGGTGCAGAGTCTTAAAGTCTCTGCCAGATATTCTTTAATAATATCATCCTTCAGGCTCTGAAAAGACTGCATTCTATCTGCTCTTGCCCAGGTCATCGGCTCTATAAGTTTATAGTTTCATGAATTTTCTTTATGTATATATAGACATGGCCCAAGCTTTAACCCCCTATTTGTTTTTTTATAAGCACATTTTCTCAGGCTTTAGATACAGGCAGATATAACTGGTTGAAGCTATTTGGGGCTAAGGTAGTATTTAGTATTTCATTTTCTTGGTGTTAACGTCAAAGAATTATATGTAGCCCCTCAATGAGAGCTATCAATTTTGA
Source organism: Taxidea taxus jeffersonii (assembly GCA_003697995.1). Classification (NCBI taxonomy): domain Eukaryota; kingdom Metazoa; phylum Chordata; class Mammalia; order Carnivora; family Mustelidae; genus Taxidea; species Taxidea taxus. Next base: position 50,945 of record RCUC01165161.1, read on the forward strand.
ACCATGTCCCATTTACTCAGGGATTATCGCATCCGTGAGGCTATCGTGTGAATGTGCTACCTGTAGGGAGGTACCGATTTGAAGAGGCTTCAAGAAGAATATTAACTAATAAGATGAAAAGGAAGCCCCAGTCATATTCAGGAAAATAATGCCAAGACCCAACAAAGGTAAAGCAAGACATAGGAGATGCAACAATGAAGTGAGATCAGATGTTTCGAGAGTAGGACAAAGTGAAATTCAGGTCTAAAATTACAAATAGGTTATGAATTCTTCTGTTTCCTTTTTATGGTGCTTTTTCTATGTTACTGGGGTGGGGGGCGGATTTTCCCAAAGGGGCTGTACAAAGCTCAATAATTAGGATTCAATTTTAGTTTAATCAAAAATTTTAAGTGCCAAAGTTTGAGAAGACTTGGATTTCTTTGGTCTGGTGGCCAAACTAAGGGAGCCCAGAGGTGAAACAAGGCCTGACCATACATCTCAGACTCTACCAGGAAGTAGAGATTACAGTGAGTAACATCCAAATAAAGTTTGAGTGAAACACAGATTCTAAAAGAGTAAGCAAATATGACTCCTATGTATTCAAGTAACTCAACTGCTTTGAATCCAAGCCTGGGTCAAGAGAAAGGTTGAATTTGAGAAGGAAGATAAAAACACTGGGATGGTCAGCTCAGATTGCTTTTAAGCCATAAAATTTCAAAATCTAGCTCCATGTAGAAGAAATAAGGAGATGAGTGTGGCATAGTAGAAAGCATGTGCGTTTTGGAGCAGAACAGATCTGGGATTCAATTCCAGGTTTCCCCCCAACTGTTTCTTACTGCTCCCCTATTTCCATATTTCTCATCTGTGTCCTAGAGAAATTAATGCAAATCTTACCTAATACTTCTGTCAATTAGATGCCTGTAGAGTGCCTGGCCCAATAAATACCTTATTTTGTTATTGTTAAAACTTATATATCCTACCTCAGGCTTTGTGTTCACGTCCTTAGCTTCCAATCACATATGCCCTGCCACATACTCATCACATCGTGCCCTGAGCCTTTCCCTAAATTGGACACAGATCATAATTCTTATTCCCATGCTTGATTAGACTTTCTACAGCTTGATGAATGTTCTAGTGCTCTTAGGTACTCAATCATCCTTCCCTTTCATACTTTAATCTTTTGTTGGCTCAGTGTATTCCCAGGCAACTCTAAAGGTCATGACCGTCCCAGCTTGACTAGGCCCCAAAACTACTGTAACCATACATCCCCCCGTACCTAAAGCAATATGCATTGATAGGTTTGATTTCCCATCCAGTTAAGCTTTTGTTTCTTATTTCTCATCTTGCATGAAGCTTCATGATTAACAGTTATTGCAATGTTATAATGTAATTATAAGTAATAATTAGAGTATGCCAGAATGGATTGGGCAGACTTCCTTCCACTTTGGCCTCCCAGTTTCTGCTGTGGTTTCTCCCAGCAGTGTGTGAGTCACATGGACAATTAATAAACTACTCACTGGAATGGGAAGATAAATTTGAAATAGGACTAGTGATAATCTCTCTGGTTTCATGATCTTTCCCAGGAAGTCCACTTCAAGGACATCATATAGGATAGCTGTTCATAAAACAAAGGGAGCTCCAGACCCAAGCAACCAGGGACAGCTAACTCCTCTGGTTTAAGGTACTAGTGGACAGTTACGTGATTCTCTAATACCTTTCAGCTACTGGAGGTACTAGCCACTCTTACTGGTCCATAGTGTGCAAAAGAATAAAATTCCATCTGAGGACCGGTTGGTGGGGTTAGTGGGAATCAAGATATTATAGTTGAGTTGTATATGCAGTATGTGCATATGTGGGATAGAAAGGCCGAGCCATCCTGCTATAGACCAGATAATATTCAGAATACTTTCACTACAGGGGCACCTGGGAGGCTAAGTTGGTTAAACGTCTGAGCCTTCAGCTCAGGTCATGATCTCAGGGTCCTGGGATCAAGCCCTGCGTCAGGCTCCTTGCTCAGTGGGGAGCCTGCTTCTCCCTCTCCTGCTCTCCCTGCTTGTACACTCTGTCAAATAAATAAAATCTTTAAAAAAGAATACTCTTACCACAATGGTTTGATATAGAATAAATCTAAAACTATGTTACTACTTATTTATTTTATGGTAAATAAAATTTTTTTAATTTATTTTATGGTAAACATTGGCAGCAAGGAGTTAAAAAAATGAAAAACTGTTCATAAAAATACTACAAGAACTAACTTTTTCCTCACAAAAGTTCATGATGCTTATGTGACTTATACAAACTATTTGTCAATATTTATAATCCACTATGGAGGCCAGAGTGACATTACAGACCACATGAAGACATAAGTCTGTGGAAAGAAACATCAGTGTCTACTTCAAAAGTTAGTTTTTAAAAGGAAAGTGACCAAAAAACAGGAAGGTAGGGGGGACCTGCCGCAAATGGACAATTTAACATTGGCAACTGCTTCTTTATATATTGTTCTGTGAAGCATGACTGATTAGATCCAATGACTGTTATTCAAAATTAAATCTCATTTTGATTTCCAACTTCTCTTGGGCATATGCAAAAAATAAATAGTCTATATGTTGGCTCTGTTAGCAGGAGAACTTTGCAGTTTTGGGGTTTTTTTTTTTAAGGTTTTATTTATTTGACAGAGACACAGCAAGAGAGAGAACACAAGCAGGGGGAGTGGGAGTGGGAGAAGCAGGCTTCCCACTAAGCAGGGAGCCCGATGTGGGGCTCAATCCCAGGACCCTGGGATCATGGCCTGAGCCGAAGGCAGAGGCTTAACAACTGAGCCACTCAGGCGCCACAGAACTTCGCAGTTTTAAATGATGATGGCAGCTTAAATTCACATCATCAGATACTTTAAATGGAAAATTACTTAAGTCCAATGATATTTTAATTATTTCAACAAATCAATGGAATAAGAAAAATATCTGGAGTTTGTTCTGAAACATCTGACACAACTTTTAATACTATTATAAATTCAGTTTAAAAGTCAGACATTTAACATTTAACATTGAGCCTTGCTGGTTCAGTCAAGAGCATGTGACTCTTGGGATGCCTGTGTGTCTCAGCTGGTTAAAAATCTGCCTCTGGCTCAGGTCATGATCCTAGGGTCTTGGGATCAAGTCCTGCATCAGGCTCCATGCTCAGCAGGGAGCCTGTTTCTTCCTCTGCCTGCAGCTCTGCTTGTGCTCACTCTCTGACAAATAAATAAAATCTTTAAAAAAAAAAAAAAAAAGACCCACCAAAGAAAAGTCAACAAATTATGTCAGCATTTTCAAATTTATTATTCAGAAGATCACAAATAATTTTATTAAAACTTTAATAAGACTATATTAAAATACCTTTGTCAGAAAAATATCAGTAACACAATCCTACAGATAGGTATAGCCAAGAAACTGATTAAAGATAGAAAAATACTAAGAATAATTTTAATGCCTATCTTAGTTTTTAATGCTCAATCACCATAATGAAGGGTTGGGTGATATCTATTTATTTGCTTTAACTTTCAGGAATGTTATTTTTTTAAAGTAGTTTTAAGCATACTAAGAGCAATTTGGGATAATAGACAAATATTTTTTAAATCCATAATCATTTTTAGAGCATCCTTACATTCTTGCAAAGAAATGTCTTGCTTTGGATAATGTATGGTTACATTGCCTAAGATGACTCTCTTTAGGTCACCTTCTCACAAATTGGATTTGTGTCTCACAAATTGGATTCTCACAAATGAGGTTTATCCAATAGATAAAAGCTCACCTATATAAAGAAGCACCATATAAAGAAGGGATGGGGAAGGGCAGAAAAGGGGAGGAGGAAAGGAGGGAAGGGAAAAGGGGGAAAGGAAGGAGAACAAAAAAGGAAAAGACATTGATCTCTGGGAGAAAAACTGCCAGAAATTTACCGTGTATTTGAGAGAGAAAAAGCACAAGCAGGAGGAACAAGGGGAGAGGGAGAGAGAATCTCAAGCAGACTCTGTGCTGAGCACAGAGCCTGACTCGGGGCTCGATTTCAGGAGCCTGAGATCACCACCCAAGTTGAAACCAAGAGTCAGAGGCTCAACCCACTGTACCACCCAGGGGCCCCTGTTTACGTTTTTTGTTTTGGGTTTTTTTTTTTTTTTAATTGCAGTAATGTTGAATGTAAAAAAAAAAAAAAAAAAAAAGAAAGGAAAAGAAAAGAAAAACAAACAAAAACACTGCCAGTTTCATTGCTTTCTCCCTCATTTCTTGTAACAGCTTCCCATTCACACCAGCACAAGGAATGCCTTAAACTGTTGTTTAATTATGGGGATTCCTTGGTCAAAACAGTTATTTCTAGATACACCTGGTAACTTGCTTTCTAAGTGCTGTGGCTTGAAAAGCTTTTCTATTTGTTCCTCTAGTGGCACACATTCCTTTTAGCTACAACGGTGTATGCTTGGAAAGTTCTGATTTAGGACACTCGGCACAAGTCCTTGGCACTGTGGGTGACCTTGGGCATGTCACTTAGCCATCTTTGTTCTTCCTTGTTCTTAGTATCCTCATCTATCAAGTGATGGTGTTAGAGAGTTGACTTAAAAAACCTTGGGCCTTTAAAAAACAAACAAAAAAACAAACAAACAAAAAACCTTGGGCCTGACATTCTAAGATTCAGTGGGGGAACTAGATACTTTGCCTTGATCAACAGCCTCTACTTCATCAACCATTAGTGTGTTTGATAGGAAGGAAAGAGTGCAGGGTTTTCCCCTACCACTTCCTTCATTCAACTACCCAATCCAATTAACTCCAATTAAAATTTGTAGTTTTAATTAGTTTGTCTAATAGATTTTTTTAAATCCTCATAAATGTAAATCTCTGCCTTCCCTTTTTCAGGCTTGGCAACTGTCTTGCTCCTTTTAATCTGAGCTCCTTTCACCCATTCATGCCACTTCTGAGTCAGTATTCTTTGTTCCTGTTTATTGATTGCCTTTTTTTCTCCTTTTCTCCTTGTAGTGATAACACATTGCTTACACAGAATTTTAGAAGAAGGGTCACAAAGATTTTAAATTACCTAGAAACTATTTCATTCATGGGAGAATTCAGTATCGTTAAAGGACTGTGAGCCCTGTTGAAATAATATGTCAGCATCTCAGATACATGTTTTAAAACTTCCCAGCCTGTATATTATACATCATCCTCTTAGGACTTAAGACTAAAGCTGACACCTAAATCATGAGTTCTGAGTAGTGTCAAGGAAACCCCTCACACATCAATATATTTCCTATAGCAGCACAGGTTCACTGATACTGGGTTTTGTAAATTTCAGGTTTGTTTATTTCTACTTTCTTGAACTTACATACAACAAAATAGATGTATTAGGACTCGAAGTTTCATGAGGGCAAAGGTTTTTGTCTGCTTTTTAAATTTTCATCTTCCCAGCACCTAAAACAAAGCTAAAAAATGGTAGATACCCAATAAATAATTGTTGAATGGATTAACAAATTCATAAATTCTTAGTGAATAAATTAACTGTACTATGTAATTTGTTATTTCATGTCAAAACTCTTATCTCCTATCATTAAGGATTTATTGTGATAACACCATACCTTGAGCACTTACAGGGGATCAGCGACTATGCTCAAGGTTTGGTAGGCATTCCTTCACCCATGGCTCCAATTTTATGAGGGAGTGACTATTATTTTCATTTTAAAATTATTAAGCTCAGAACGAATAAACTTAGAAATTTATTTAGAACGGATAAATAACCCACTGAAGGTATCAGGATAAGAAAGTGACAGAATTGAACTTATGACTCAATTACAAAAAAAAATGATTCAGAAAAATTGAGACATCAAGAAAGGGAAAAAAGAAATTATATCACCATAACACAGCCACTATGAGAACCGTATCACAATTCAGCCTAACATTACTTCTCATGAATTTTGGGGTTCATATCATGCTCTTAGAAGATATAGCTTTAAAAAGTATATTTTAATAAGATAATAAGATAAAAGATAGTAAAATTATCTTTTATTAGGATATATCTTAAAAAACAAATAGAAGATGTATCTTTAAATAATATCTAAAAAAAATTATTTAACTCTTAGACCTGATGGTACCTTGTCCTTATCTATCATTTTAATGGCTGCATATGCTGTTACTTAGTTATCTATCAGAGCTCCCTAGAATGACACTAGCTTGGGAAATAATCCCTTCTCCTGTCAGGCTAAAATCATTCTCACATAAAAGGCAAAAGTAATTATTATACTGTAAGGTATTACTATTGCTGTTCTTACTATTACTAGTAGTAGTAGCTAATATACCAGAGGTTAACCATGAACCAGACCTGTGCTAAGCATTTGAGATGCAGGACCTTATGTAACAAAAGAAGCTTTTATGCACATTATGCTTTATTAACAAACTATGCCTTAACCAATGAGTGTGAATCTGTGGGTTCTGCCTCCCATAGAAACTTTGAAAGAAGAGAAAAATGGGGTGGTAAGAAAGAGACCATAGGTAGAATTGTTGGAAGAATGAAATAACCTGTCTCAGAGAGACATAATCAAGTTCCTTCTTATGAAGAACTAAGTTGGACAGAAGCTCATATATAAATACCATTTGTCCAACCTTTTAACCACGTCATCTTTTTCCTCCTCTATCTTTTCCATCTGCACCATTATGCTACTTCACCTCTTCCTTTCCATCAAACAGATGTTTACAGCAGACCTTTACAACAGATTGTCCTCCTAGCTCACTCCAAGCAAATGCCATGTATGTCCCTGAAATGTAGCTCAGCTTTAGTAACTACCTTAACCCCCTTGCCCAAAGCTCCCTAAGGCCTAATGCCCAGGGAACCACCCACAAACTCCTTTTTTCTCTACAGAAGGGCAAGTTTCATGTCATTTCCTCTTCCTGAATGATCGCCAAAGAATGCAATGTTGCAGACCCCCTGTTTCAGGTCCTATTATGTTCTTCCAAATATAGTAAATGAATATTAATCTACATTACTATGTTCTGCATCACATCTTGCACCATCCCTTCCAATCCCTATGTATGCCCAGCTTTGCTCAAAGGAGGAGCTACAACCATAGGCCTGGTGAGAGTGAGGGTGGGGAGGGGGATGAGAGTAAGGATGGGGAGGGGGATGAGAGTTAAGGGTGGAGAAGGGAATGAGAGTTGAGTGTGGGGAGGGGAAGAGTGGGCATTTCCTCAGTGCCAAAATTCCTTGAGTGGCAGTGACTATGAGTCAGCCAGCACTATCACTTTATGAAAAACTAGGCTTAACAAGGCCACACATATGCCTCCTACTTGGGACATTACAAATTTGAATCCCAGGCAGCAGAACAACAGAGCCCTATTCTTAATGACCATGCTTAATTATACTTGTGGGCTCTGGCTCTGCCTCCCCCGTCCAGGAGGCAACCTTGTTGCTGCTCCTCCTTTTTGGATGCTGGCTTTTCTTGGCACCCTATTTCCAGCTATGAGGTCAACTATTTTGTGATTATAATCCTGGTTTTCCACTCTGGCAACACACTTGACTCCACTTGGCTCACTGTGGCCCACTGATCATGAGCAGAGACCCTGATCTTCCAGACCAGAACACACCCAAAACATACAAACAAGCAAGTTATACAACCACTCACTATAATCCAGATTTCTTTAGACTCTCTTGGGAAAACCAAATCAGGATTTAAGGAGATTCTGGTTAATATTAAATAATACTTAAATAATACTATGTAAAAGCAGAGAAAGAGGAGTTGGCCTTGGCCCTTACAAGTAGCATGAGGATCCTTCTGCCAGCAGTCATTTAACGCTTCATCTCAAATCCCAAGGACTTTCTCCCTTCCTTCTAGGTTGTTCTAATCACTGACTTTTTGAGTACAAAATATATGTTTGCAGCCTTATTTCCTTGGTTGTCATAGTTTTGTTCCACACCTTTTTCTAAACCGTTTCCCCTATGTTGTAAGACGGAATGTCTTTTCTTCCTTCCCCTGGAAAATGTTGGCTAAAAACCAAAGTGGCTATAAAAAATGTCCAACTCATCACTTCCCAATTTTAGAACTTTGGTCACTTTTATTGAAACAGCTTTTTTTTTTTAATTTCATTTATTTATTTGACAGACAGAGATCACAAGTAGGCAGAGAGGCAGGCAGAGGAGGTGGGGAGCAGGCTCCCTGCTGAGCAGAGAGCCCGATTCGGGGCTCAATCCCAGGACCCTGAGATCATGACCTGAGCCGAAGGCAGAGGCTTAACCCACTGAGTCACCCAGGGGCCCTTGAAACAGCCTTTTAATCCCCATCTCAAATGTTTAGTAAATGCTCCAAATAAGACGGCAAATACTTGTAAAGAACATTTATTGAGTATTTACTACATACTAAGTACTTATGTAAAAGCTTTGCGTGTATTAACACATTATTCCTCAAAAGCCCTATGACACAAGGTACTTCCATTATCACCACTTTACTAATAAGGATATTAAAGGATAGGTTTGAAAAGCTCTTAAATGAGACCTAACATCTGAACTCAGTGCATTTTCAAAACCTAGACAATTAACCATTACACTATAGCTCCCTTTCTCTATTCAGCCCATACTTAGAAGAAGGTACATCTATTTTTAATGTTGCTAGATGCCATCATCCCAAGACAGTTGCATTAAATGTCAAATTAGATATTAATACCAAATATATAAGAAACAGGGCAGAGGACCATGGAGGAAGGGAGGGAAAGCAGAATAGGAAGTCTCAGAGAGGGACAAAAACCATGATTCTTAACTCTAGGGAAAAAACAGGGTTGCTGGAGGGGAAGTGCTTGGGGAGATAGGGTAATGGGGTGATGGGCATTAAGGATGGCACATGGTATGGTGAGCACTGGGTGTTATATGCAACTGATAAATTGTTGAACGCTACATCTGAAACTAGTGATGTACTATAGGCTGGTTAATTAAATTGAAATTTAAAAATAAATTAATAAATAAAAATAAAACCGAAATGTATAGATCAATCATCAAGTCTAGCTTCTCTCACTTTCCAAATAAAATAAGATAAAGTAAAATACAGTGATACATAGAGAGATCATGGATTTTCCAAAAGTCATGGAAATTATCTGGGATTTGAACCTGGATTTCCAGACCCCAGTGCTTATTTCACACCATCACAAAAAATCAGGTGTACCTGATCTTTAAAGACAGTATATCTTTTGATTTCACTGATTATGATTCTCACATGTTTTTGATCATTGGGTTATTTCATCAGGAAAAAACTCCCTGACCTACCAACCACCTCCACTCCTTTATACTTCTACAAAGCAAAGTTAAAAAAAAAAATCATCCTAGGATAATTAGAAGAATAACATTTTTATAGCCTATCAAAAAGAGAAAATAAGTAAATCAGTCTTACTTACCCATGTCATAAACCAAACTACATATCTAGTCATACTATTAACATTAAAAAAAATTGTTGTTCCCTAGGATGAAATTGTATGCAGTCCATTAATATGGTATATATTTTAATTTCCCTTCTGTCTGAACTATTTCATTCCTCAGCCAGGCATTCTCCACACATTAACCAAACCTTTGATTTTTCCCAGCTAATTTCTTCTCCATGATTCCATTTTAAATTCCTCTCATCTGGGAGGCCTCCTCTGGCACCCACCAGGCCACAAGTATGGTCACACCCCATTCTGTGTAATGCCATATAACCCCGGACTTACCCCCTGGTACACCATTTATTAGTGTACCTAATGCTCCCAGAACACTAAAATAGTTAAAACTCCACTGTGTCTTAAGTCCCCATACTTAGGTCCTCAATGCACATTTCTTGAATGAATAAATGAATGAGCACTGTGAGTTTGCACTAAGCCATACCCAGCTGGCTTTCTTACAACTAATACCACTTACTGACAAGAGCACTGGTACCCATGGACTGGAACAACAGTAAGAGGCCTCAAAGGAACATAACCCTTCATCGTAGTCTTAGGTGTCCAATAGTCCTTCCCAGAGCTAACTCCTCCACCTTACAAAATCTCTCCAAGAACGTTAGGATGGTGATTCGCCATTTTTCATATTCTCAGGCACACTTTAAATTCTAGAATTTGCATCCTCGCTTCAAGATTACATTTTGTTCACAGGTATCCACTCTCTACTCTTCAGTCCCCTTTCAGCTCCCTGTCCTGACTGAGTGGAACATTTGACCACATTACTTTCTTCACTTGACAGATGCCTTGTGTTCTGTAAATATGCCATTTCCATGTTATACTACCCTTTCACCTTACAGCAAGACGGACTCACCTATGTAAAATCCTGCACAAAGCCTTCAGCTCAAAATTCCGTCTGCTATATGCCAAGCAGAAATAATGCATCCTCTGTTGCTTCTAAAGCAAATTTCACACATCATTTGAAATTTGATGGCTAGTCCAATACTGAGGAATTTGCCTGACATCTATGTACCATAGCTGATCTGTTGGAATCCATATCCCTAAGAGGAGTTTTCCCACCTGTACATCTTTGACCATCAGTGAAAATCATTACCCCATGGCCCTTTTGAACCTTTTTGAAGGAGCTTGACCTTCCTCAAATAGTTTTAACAGCATAAATACAAGTGATCTCTGAATAAGGAGTTCTTGATTTTCCATCCCAGTAAATTGTTCCATAACAGCACTGATAGCATAAATATTCCCATTTACGCTAGCATATTTTGTCAGCTACTAAATTTGCTTTTTGGAACAAAGAAAGTGTTGAAGAAAGAAACCACAAAAAGTTACCGCCTTGTTTAAAGTCTCGAGGGCAATCATTCTGACCCTCTTTTGTCCGTCTTCTCACAGGTCATGATACATGACTTTGGCTCCCTTTTCCTTTAAGGGAAATGAATACATGAAACATCATGATATAGCTAATACAATTAATTAGAAAAAGATGTCGGAGGATCCACCTGGGCTTTCTTTCTCTTCATTCTGGAAGGCCCAAATCCACATGATGCTTCTTAGTCACTCAAAAGGTGTATGGGGGAATTGTAAGAAGAAAGTCCATGCAGAGGTGGATATGGGTGGGTGTGCCCACAGTTCTTAACATTCAACTCTTCCAATGAAGAACTAGATTTCACCTTTTATTCTTAAGAAAAAGGAAACACACACACACACACAGAAGCCACGCAGTGTTTTAGTCCCTAAATCCCAGCCAAACTAGCAGATTAACTGTATAATTGACCTATATCCATACGCTCTGATGAGGGAAACAAAGGCAGGAGAAATACTTTAAAACTCCTTACAGCTTGCAGACCACTGACAGGTATGTGAAGCAGCAGAGCATGACCTTCCTCAAGGAATTCATGGCTGCCTTAGTGCCTTAATGTTTATGTTTTTTTTTTTAATATTTTATTTATTTGACAGAAAGAGATATAGCGAGAGAGGGGAACACAAGCAGGGGGAGTAGGAGAGGGAGAAGCAGGCTTCCCACTGAGCAGGGAGCCCGATGTGGGGCTCGATCCCAGGACCCCGGGACCATGACCTCGTCTGAAGGCAGACGCTTAATGACTGAGCCACCCCGGCACCCCTAATGTTTATGTTTTATTAAAGACTTCAAGTCACCTTATCTTTACAGCAGCTAGCCCCTCCAGGTCCCAAAAGCCTTGCTTCCAAATTCCTTAGAGACTTACATTATCCCTAACCCCTGCTAACTAAAAAGTATTTAATCAGTGACTCCTCATAATCCCAGTGCAGCTCTTTCTGCCCACAGGTCCTGTCCCGTGCTGTAATAAAATCACCTTTTTGCACAAAAACATCTCAGGCTTTCTTGGCTCTTCGATCATCTTCTGAGTTTCATCACTGTCCATCCCTCCCTTCCTTAATATCCCCTCTATTGTTTTTGGTCATGAGAACAAAGGCTCAATTTTACAGAAGTTAAACTTAACGAAAGAAATGCAACAAGCAAGATATTTAAGTGTTGAAAATGATACACAGGAGGAAAGAAAAAAAGCACTTTATTTTTTATAGCACTTTTTCCAATCCTCTATTCTAACATTTAGCATATTGAGTTGTAAATAAATATAATGCAATGGTTTGCCCACCCGTGTTTGATCAATGATGAATTGTAATGAGCATGGAATGTTTCATAAAAGCATGAGGAATTGATCTCAGTGCTGAACAGTTATTAAGAATTGGATAATCCAGACTTAGAGAGTGACCTGAATAAAGATACCCAGAGGGAATGAACTTTGCTTGCCAGCGGGACAGTGTTAGGTGCGGGTCTCTGCCTATCACTTACTAACCCCTAACTGTGGCTGGACTAGACTGGTTCTTACTAAGATTGCAAGACACCCCCAGCGATAACCATTAGGAAATGGGTGGGGAGCTTATTACGTACCAGTCCTGGAGCTACAAGGCACGGGTGAGGGTTCAGGCCTAGAGACAGGGAGAGTCTGCAAGCTTGGGAGGGAGGTGGGGAGAGCCTGGGGATCTGCTTTCATGGAGGTCAAGGGTGGGCGTGGGCTCTCTCTTTATTGGTGAATTTTTTATTTTATTTTATTTATTTATTTGACAGACAGAGATCACAAGCAGGCAAAGAGGCAGGCAGAAAGAGGAAGGGAAGCAGGCTTCCCGCTGAGCAGAGAGCCTGAGGTGGGGCTCGATCCCAGAACTCCGGGATCATGACCTGCGCCAAAGGCAGAGGCTTCAACCCACTGAGCCACCCAGGCGCCCTTATTGGTGAATTTAAAACAGGAGAGTGGGGGGTGGTGATTTAAAGCTGGGGGGGGGGGGGGAGGGAGGAAAAGAAAACAAGCAGTTCAAAAGGTCAGTCTCTGAAATCAATCAAGATCACTAAAGCAAAAAGCCTGGGGGAAGGGCAGGCGGCTTGCTCTTTATCTAGCCTTGTGGCTGGCACTGTGTTTATCTGAGATAACAGTCTTTGAAGTGGAGTCCTGAACAATCAGAACTTAAATCACGTACTTGAATTACAACAAAGAAAAAACAACTGTCAGAATTGACACCACAGAGTCTAGACTAGTCCAAGTACAGAAGTAGGGGATGGTTTTAGAATCTTGTCTTCTCCAGCCCATTTAATCTCAATGGTACATTCTTTTCTGATAAGGAAAATTAATTTACGATCTTTTCCACTTTTATCTTCCCACCCCCATACCTGTAGTGAATGATTCAGGTCCTTTAGGTTCCTCATGACCATCCATTACATGGAGGTTACAAAGAAAGGTAGATACATGGGTGGCTCAGATGGTGAAGTGTCTGCCTTTGGCTCAGGTCCTGATCCCAGGGTTCTGGGTTCGAGCCCCACATTGGGCTCCCTGCTAAACAGAGAGTCTGCTTCTCCCTCTCCCCCTGCTTGTGCTCTCTCTTTCTCTAACTCACTCTGTCAAATAAATAAAAATCTTTAAAAAAAAAAAGGAAAATCTAGAAAGACACATTTATCACAGCTCAGTTGAGAGTCTTATTTAGGGGGTGCCTGGGTGGAACAGTTGGTTCTTAACTCTTGGTTGCTCCACTCAGGTCCTGATCCCAGGGTCATGATCTCAGTGAGATACAGCCCCATATTGAGGCCTATGCTCAGCATGGAGTCGGCTTGAGTTTTCTCTCCCTTTCCCTCTGCCCCTCCCACTCTTGCTATTTCTCTAAAATAAATAAATATATAAATCTTTTTTAAAAGTCTCATTTAGTAGGAAATAAAGTTATTTAATTAAAACCGCTTCATTAATTATTGAGAAAATGTAAATAACGTGGGAAAGCATTATATGGATAATTTGGGAGACAGTGAGTGATTTGTTATACTTGCTAATGGCAACAAACTTTATTGTAGCAAAACGTCATCTGGAATGTTATCATTCCAGTAATTTAAAAAAACTCAGTAATTAAAAAAAACAAAACAAAACACCCTAATAGGACCTTTCATGTAATACCAGAGTCAGGGGAATAAATGTCACCTGTGTGCAGAAAACAAGATCTCCTCTGGCATCCCTCATTTAATTTCATTTTGCTTCTATCCTAGCCCTTAAAAAAAACTGAAAAACCCCTAATTACAATCTCTAACCCTACTTAGGAAGCTACTGTGCTTCAGTAATTTCCTATTCTATAGCAAGTGCTGTTAGTATCTCTGAGATAGTCTGAGCCTCCAGAGAAACTTGGGTAAAATTGATTTCCTTAATCAGTTTGCATTCACTGAGCACTTATTATGTGCTGAGCCTTGCAGGTCTCTGAGGGGCTGAGAAAAAAGGCGGCAGTCAAAAAAGTCAAAGGGGGGACGCCTGGGTGGCTCAGTTGGTTAAGTGGCTGCCTTCAGCTCAGGTAATGATCCCAGCGTCCTGGGATCGAGTCCCACATCAGGCTCCTTGCTTCTCCCTCTGCCTCTGCCTGCCACTCTGTCTGCCTGTGCTCGCTCTTGTGCTCTCTATCTGACAAATAAATAAATAAAATCTTTAAAAAAAAAAAAGTCAAAGGGGTGCTCGGTTGTCCATATTCTTGACCTTGTCTGAGTTCTCCAGACCTGAGCCTCAGTTTGAACTTGGTGTTTCTTTTTCAAAGCATTTCAAGGCATTATCCTGTTTTTCCCGGCATCCTCTGGACACCTTGGAGTACCTTCAGCTGTTCCTCCTTTCTTAGGCTGCCTCCACAGCACACATTTCATGAGTCAGTGCATCTTTTCAACCTTCTTCTCTCGGTCCCCCCTGTCTACAGCCTTGCGTTATGCTTTTCTTCTCGCTGACCCAGACTCTTACTATCTTATCTTCCTAATGGGTCTCTCATCCCCTTGTCCTAGGAAAGAAAAAAATGTGTGTGTGTGTGTGTGTGTGTTTGCAAAGAATATTAATTTTACAACAAATAAATTGGAAGGGAATTGCCATTTATCCCTGATCTCACTATTCATTTATTTATTCGTCAACAAATTCAGTACCTAGTTCCTGTTTTTGGCACTAGGAAGTAATAATGAGTAAGACCAAAATGATCCTTACCAATATAGCTTACAGTCCAACTTACGCACCTAAATATATAAAACCTAACTCTCTTCTTTCACTGAGAAACCTACAGGTATTATTTGTTGCTACTAGAACAGAACTGTAAAACAAATTTGCCCTAAATCTGTCTGACAGTCCACTTATACTTAATAATTCCCTAGATTACACTTAGACTGAGAATGTAAATACCTAGGGGTCAACAATGTTAAATAACCTCACAAAATTACTTGAGGCAATTGGAACTAATAATAATATATTATTTAATAATTATTTTTGCATTACTGTTCTTAATAAGGTAAAGATATCTATCAAATGGAGTTGTTGGTGTGAATAGTAAATGTGTGTATATATACATAATATCCAGCATGCAGTACATGCTCAAAGTTGTTGAAACAAAAAATGTTTCACATTTTTTCGTCTCGCTAGGATTCATCAAAAAAGCATTAGCTATCTCAAATATTGCTATAAAATATCTCAGAAATGCTACTGTGTTTCATCAAATTATAGGTCAGCCTGTACTACTTTTAATAGATCAGCCTATAGTAGTTTTGGTAACTATTTAACACTTTTAATATTAAAATCATTGCAGAATTAATCATCAAGCTTTTGACTAAAAGAGCAAATATTTTTTTCACCCTGTCCAATTCTTGATCCATAAGAGCAAAAGGTATCTGAAGAAGTCGTATCCTCTAAACCCCATTCAGATCACTCTACATCTTATAATAAAATAAGGAAACTCACAAACAATATACATGAGTGCATTTGCCTGAGCTTCAAATGTCTAGAGCTAAGGCTGCTAAAAACGATTTCTCATAGGTTTCAGACACAAGGATGAGATTTTACATACCCTGCTTTTCTTTTCTAGTATAAAGGCAAGTTAGTTCATCACACAGATTTCTCTCGACTTTATTAGATTCTGCTTCTGGCAAGTTGCCTGTATTGGAGAAGATACACACTAATGCCTGCTATACCAAGGTCTGTGTTTGTCTGTGGTTTCACAATCACTTGGCATTCCTTGCTGTCCCGAACCCTCCTCATTCCCTCTAGCGGAGACCTGCTCTCCCATCAACGATAATGGAGTATTTTGACACTCCAAGTTTCCCATGTGGTACAACCCATCTTCATGGCAGCACCTTCCCCTAACCCCCTTCCCAAATAGTCATGTTATTTGGCAGATGACATTCATCATCGGTGCATCGTGTCTTACAAGGTCTGTGGCTGCTAGAGGAGACATCGCTAGGAAAAACCTAACACTTGCGTGGATCGGCAGGCGTCTGTCATGGCCTGGCGCCACGGCCATGGCAGGAATCCAAATACAGAACAAGAGGGCAAGTTGCCATTTTAGCAGATGGACATGCATGGAAATAGCCAAGAGCTTCATAACAAGCACCGTGGACGTGGAGGCAGAACCGAGGACATGCAGCCAATAACCTTCAGTTGGCTCTTTTTCGGTTGCTTAGAAACCTCAGGTTCAGGAGCAATGTCCTTTCTAATTAGGACTTGAGCTGGGAACATTCCCATCATAAGAACCAGGATCTGTGACTGTCAGGAGGCCAGCTGGATCTTTGAATCCCCAGAGCCAGTAATAAAATCCACACTTGGGATGAGCATTCTCTCTCTGGAGCTAAGTCAGCAAATGCAGTGTGGTTCTCAGAGCTAAGAGGTAAGAAATAAAGATGGATCATTGCATGCTTGTGTTCTTTTTCTCTGCTCTCATTGTGTGTGAGTAGGAAAATCAACGGAGGCAAAAAAAAAAAAAAAAAAAAATAGTCAAGAATAAGCCCTTCCTGTAAGGGCAGGCCAGACTGGGCTAACCTGAGTCAGTCCAGAAAGAACAGAAAAGCAAATGAGAGAGAGACAAGCATAAGAAAGACACTGATTGGCATGTTAACGAACCTGTAGAGTATTTTGAGGCTTGGATTCAGAAGTCAAAATATCGAATTCCAATCCCAGTATCCCATTAACTTTGTAACTGTGGCCAGGTTACTAGAATTCAGGGGGGGCTCCCCCCTTTGTTTTGGAGATCTTGGTTAATTTCCATAAGTAGCCATTTGACCCACTTGCCTTTCCTCTTTGCACACTTCAAATTCCCATTCTTTTGTTTTAAACTGACCAGTAAAGAGCTGAGCCAGTGAATCCCTACGCCCCAACCTCGACCCCAGCAAAAGTAGAATCCCAGGCCTGAGTTCCTCTCTCTTTCTCCCCCCATTCCCTGTAATCTCCGTGTGTGGCCCTCGGTGCGCCATGTAATCTACAGGACTTGTACATAATAAACCTTGCGTTTTCTGAGTTACAAAATAGTAGTTGCTGACAGTGTCTTGCAGTCATAGTAAGAACCACAGTCTGGCTCAGTCCGTAGAGCATGAGACTCGATCTCAGGGCTGTAAATTCAAGCCCCATGTTTGGTGTAGAGATTCCTTAAAAACAAAAAGTAATCTTAAAAAAAAAAAAAATAGAACCACAAGGGCAAGTCCAGCCACAACTTTGGTTACAGATACACTGAGACTAGCACAAAAGGACACTACATCTCACAATAGCCAGTGCAACAGCCCAAGAAACTGTCATCTCCCCTCTAGAGTACGAAATAGGATTTTCCTTCTTTTTCTATCTCTTACAAAAGTAACAATATTTTTTATGTTTCTGTTTTATCTCCTTTATTGGCTTATGAGCTCTGCCTTTTGTATGATTTTTTTCAATCACTGCTTTAGGGATTACAGTACCTATCTCCAACTTACCATGGTCTATCTTCATATAATATTATAGCACTCGGTGTATGATATAAGAAGCTTAAAACAATAAACCTACATTTCCTCCCTCATCTCCTTTATAGCCTTGTTATCATACATTTCACATCTACATAACTAAAAATCTCTCAGGTGTGTGGTTTTTTGTTTTGTTTTGTTTTGTTTTAGCTTGAAACAGCCAACTATTTTAAAGAGATTAAAAACTTAAAAAATTGTATTTTATTATTTCCCACGTACTAAAAAAATTGTATTTTATTATTTCCCACGTACTTACTGTTTTCCATGCTTTTCATTCCTTTGTGTAGATCTTTATGTACATTCCTTAAGTAAAACTAGAATAAAAATAATCCCCAAAATTACAGAGTTGCTGCCAGAAATAAATGAGACAATGAGTGTAAAGCACTTTGCATACATTTTGTCGTATAATACACGGGTTTTAAATATTAGCTTCTATTAATTTTTTACAAAAAATACAGCGGGTGTAGAAAAAAATTGTAGCTTGAGAGTGAAAAGGGTTTACTACCAAAAAAGGGGGTATCTACAGTAATTACAAACCTAAAAGGGAGGAAAAGAATAAGGACTGTGTCAAGAGTGTAAAGACAGGGACGCCTGGTGGCTCAGTTGGTTAAGCGGCTGCCTTTGGCTCAGGTCCTGATCCCAGCGTCCTGGGATCGAGTCCCACATCAGGCTCCTTGCTCGGCAGGGAGCCTGCTTCTCTCTCTGCCTCTGCCTGCCTCTCTGTCTGCCTGTGCTCGCTCTCTCTGAAAAATAAATAAATAAAATCTTAAAAAAAAAAAGAGTATAAAGACAGACGTTTAAGTTTCCATGTTACCCTAAGTCTTGTTTGCATTAGTCAGGGTTCTCCAAAGAAACAGAACCAAAGATAATGTACATATCTATATATACATATGGAGATAAGAGGAGATTTATTACAGGAATTGGCTCACATGGTTATGGAGGCCAAAAAGCCCCATGATCTGCCATCTGCAAGCTAAAGAACAAGGAAAACAGGTGTTATAATTCAGTCTGAGTCTGAAGCCCTGAGAATCAGGGGACGGATAGTGTGAGTCCCAGACTGAGTTCAAAGGCTAGGAACCAGGAGCACCAATGTCGGAGGGCAAGAGAAGATGGATGTCTCAGCTCAAGGAGAAGAATTCACTCTTCCTCCACCTTTTCTGTTCTCTACAAGCCCTCAAAGATTGGATGATACCCATCTACATTAGTGAGGGGAATCTTTACTCAGTCTACTTTTTCAAATGCTAATGCCTTCCAGAAACACTCTCACAGACACTCAGAACTCATATTTTATAGCTATCTGGGCATCCCTTAGCCCAATCAAGTTACACCTCCCAATATTATTAATGGAAGTCCTACAGCCATAAATTAAAAGAGCAGAAATGTCCACTCCAGAGGTCATTAATTGCCATCAAATTTGTATCAAATAAGGATGAAAATAATGCAGAAAGAGGCACATTGGCTAAGCATGAACCCCCAGACGTATAGAGGAAGAGGTGGAGCTAGAATTCCAGATACTTGACCCCCTGCCCAGGGCTCTCTGCACAGTCTCAGAACTGCTACAGCCCTTCCGAAGTCCTGATCAATGATGGCACTTTACATTCTGGTCACGAGAATACCACTCTCTGCCCAAGTTTGATGCTTTGCTGCTGGCTGACAAGCCCAAAGCTACACTGGGCAAAAACCACATATCTCCCTTGAGGTCAATGATATTGACATTTTCTGCTTGATTTGGAGGTGCTTTATCCACAAGCACAGTAAATCTGATTTAGTCTCATTCTCCATATCACTGATAATTCTGACTTTGGCAGGAGCATGTGTCATGCCAGAGAAACAAAGTGAGGAAGAGGAACTAGATTCTGAGATACAAGTATGATATATGATGAAGGATCCTATAGTTCAGCTCTTGGTTTGTTTAGTTTTTTTTTTTTTTTTTCCCACCTAGAATAAGGTTACCTTCAAAGAAACCTGGAAATAAATTAAAAAACACAATAGATCAAATGTCACCCAAAAAGATATTTATCACCATCTTATCTGGCTTACTAGTTTGTTCAACCAACTGTGCAAACTTAGTCACAAAATCCCCTTTGTATTTGGTAACATAGGATGAAGGAGGGTGTAGAGGGAGGAAAAACAACAAAATATGCATTAATGAGAAAATTCAGAGTATTTTTAAAAACAAGGTGAAAAACTGATTAAGAGATAGGGAAATAGCCGTTGATTTTTCTTACAGGGTGCTTTGGGTTTAGGGGTTTCCAATCATAGTTCATGGAACATCATAAATGTAGACAGCTTCAAAACCAGATTTGGAAAGAAACACACAAAGAGATATTCAGTCTGTCCCCTTCCCCTCATTTGTAATGTGAGCTATTTTGGTGTTGTAGCCTTTCTTCATTCTTCTAGTAACAGAAGACTGCTTTTTCTATCAGAAATCAATGTTTCCACATTCCATATACACCAGGTAGACTGTCGATTATAGCTGTGAGCAGGGAATCAAGACCAGCCAATCGGGGAACTCTATCTCCTTGGTTCCAGTGATTGGGTTAAGAATAGACACATTAAAAAAAAAAAAAAAGAATAGACACATAACCCAAGGAGGTATGAGCCTTCCAGATAACTGATGTTTGGAGAGTAAGAATGCAGGGCGAGTGGGGGGGAGAATTTTTTTTTTTAAATAATAAACTATCAGCACGTAAGCCTGGTCATCTCTTCCACCACAGTCTGAGAATTGAAACTACATGCAGAAGATAAAAGAGCTGAGAGATGAAAATGGAGGAGACAGACAACAATGAAACTTCTAAAATATCTTCTGTGTTGGAGGACCTGGGTGGCTCAGATGGTTGAGCATCCTACTCTTGATTTCAGCTCAGGTCATGATCGTGAGGAAGAGCCCCGCATTGGCTCCCCATGCAATAGGGAGTTTGCTGGGAATACACTTTTCCTCTCCCTCTGCCCTTCCCCCCGCCCCCCTCTCTCTCCCTTTCTCTCTCTATTTCTTTAAAATAAATAAATAAATCTTTAAAAAAAATCTTTCATGTCATTGAATTTTGATACTCAGAATCAAGCTACTTTCCGATATGTAAGCCAATATATTCTTCTTTCAGCTTCAGGTTTATTTTTGTGGTTTTTGGCTAAAAGAGAACTAAATGGTATATATTGGAATCTTTCATGATCATAATCTCTAGGATCATGTTTTTCCAGTGTAAAATAAATATAAACCAATTTGCTTCTGATACTTGGGGAAATGATTTAGACAAAACCATCTAGGAATATGAGATGGAGCCCATCTTTAAACCATCTTTAAACCCAGTTTCGTTCTTTAAAAGTAAACACCAAGGTACAAAACCAGGAGACACAGCAGAGATATAGCAATGAATATTGACCCTCTCACTGCTTAGACTGTCCACACTTATGGCCAGTTTTGATTAAAGTTGGTAAAAGGTTATTTCATCAATTACATTTGTTCTATGTAAACAAGTTATAGCAGGATTATTTTGCTATAGAAGTAAAGCAGAGTAGTTTTTTGAAATATTAATCAATGGTTTTCCCAAGATATTTCCCATTATCTAACCCCTCCTCCTAATTAAAGCAAGTGGACATCTTGTCTTTTACTATTACAAGAATGAGATAACCCAGAAAATGCTTAGTTCAGTTTGTAGCTTTGGAGCTGTGGAAGTCTAGAAAGAAGAAAACCGGAGGGAATCGGAGAGAACTGAGAAGTGGAAGAGATTCCTGAGAAAGGGGCCCCCAGAAACACTAAAGTACAAGTGCTGTGTGATACTGCTTGATACAGCCCCTTGCCCTACTCTATCCCACCAGTTTCCAAGCTTCAGAGTAGGCAGGGAGAGCAGTCAACGGGTTTCCATGCTCCAGGGGGTACTCTGAGGCAGCGGAGAGAGTCCGACCTGGAGCAGAGGAGAGCACAGTAACAATCTGCAGGACTGGTGACCCAGAACCACACCAGATGACCGACATCACAGAAGATGTCCACGTGGACGGATGACAGTCAGAAACCAGACATTGCTGTACCCTACAACACGAGATACAGAATTTAGCCACCATCCTGGAGGAAAGGGTCAGGATCTTGAACTGATTGAGATTTTAGTTCCTGTCATCAGGGGAATGAGGTCTTGAAACAGAATTATATTGAGTTATAGAAAAACAAAGTTATGTTTCCAAAGAACTAAAGCTTGTGGGTAAGCCAAGATTCACATTACTGAAATGTTAAAAATACTTTCTCAGAGTAACAGAACCAACAAAACTTCAATCATTTATTCAGTATTTACATTTGACATTTATGGATCGCTAAACTTAAGGTTTTGTGTTAAATAAAAAATTGTTTCGTTGTAGACAGCACGTAAGACTGCATCAGCTGTGGCCTTCACACTCCTGGATCTCTTGGACTTGTGCCTGGGGATATTTGCCCTTCGATTTATCCAAGAATCCTCTACTCGAGGCCAGCATAGCACAAAGGTAGACTATTAACCAGGAGGAAGGCTAAGCTAAAGGAGGCCCACTAGGTATTCCTATCATATAACTAATAACTCCAAACCCACCCACATCTTCAACAGAGTGTGCGCAGAGCACATCAAACACACAGGATTTGGGAAACACAGGTATGGGAAGCAAGGCATGGAGAAGTAGAGGGAAAGCAACTTCTGAAGTTCCAGGTCAGCACTGTGTCCCACAAAGAAAAGCCATGCTTATTTTATCCAGCTATGGTGACACATTTTCCTTTTTTCATTTTAAGCACAAAATAAGGGTGCCTGGGTGGCTCAGGCCGTTGGGCTCAATCTGCCTTTAGCTCAGGTCATGATCCCAGGGTGCTGGGATCGAGCCCTGAATCCAGCTCCCTGTTCAGTGAGGAGTCTGCTTGTCCCTCTGCCCCTCCCCCTTCTCGTGCTCTCTTTCACTCTCTCTCTCTCAAATAAATAAAATCTTTAAAAGTAGAAGAAGAAGAAGAACACAAAATATATACCAGGAGACATGCTAGCTGCTTTATGTGTGTGGTCACGTTTAATCCTCACATCAGCACTGTCTGGTAGATTTTATTCCCATTTTCATATGAGGAGAGAGAAGCTCAGAGAGGTTTAGTGACTGAACAGGTCATACAACTAATAAGGAGAAAATTAGGTTCAAATTGATGACTTGATGACTTAGCTGAAAACTTCATTAAGTGCTGTCTGTGTAATTTCTGTAAGTAGTGCTCACCCTTGCTATTTTTGGTCCAGAATCCCTGGTCCTACATATTCATACAGCGGGCTTTCATCTTCATGTCTAAGCTAAGTTATTTCCTAAGCTAGACTGACCCTATGACATTATCCAAAGTGAAAAAATAGCCCCCAGTCCCCAGCCTCTATCTCATCATCAACGTTGCCCATGTTTATCACTTCCTGAGATGCATTTTTTTTTGAAGATTTCATTTATTTATTTGATAGACAGAGATCGCAAGTAGGCAGAGGGGCAGGCAGAAAGAGAGAGGAGGAGGAAGCATGCTCCCCGCTGAGCAGAGATCCTGATGCAGGGCTCGATCCCAGGACCCTGGGATCATGACCCGAGTGGAAGGTAGAGGCTTTAACCCACTGAGCCACCCAGGGACCCCCCCCACCCCCCCACCCCCCCCACCCCCCCGCTCAAGATGATCTTTTTTTATCTATCTCCATTTCCTCCAGGTTTCTGACTTCCATTCTTGTGTCTCACCCTGATATCGCAGTAGCCAGAATGATTCTTTGAGAATGGTCCTTTGAAGATGTAAGGCAATAATTAAATTCCTCCAATCGAACTCCTTGGAGTCTTCCCCCGTCACAGAGTAAAACTCCAAGTCCTTATTCGGTCTATCTCTGAGTGCCACTCCCTCCACTCTCCCCAGCTCTCTCAGCCCCAGTCACAGCTTTCAGAGCAGACTTCAGGGTCTGAGCTCCTACAGTTTTTCTACTTGGGACAGTATTTGCCTGGGTCTCCTCACTCCTCTATCTCTCATTGCCCTCAAGTCACTGTTCCTTATACCTGCTTGCCTAAAATAACAAAAAGTAACATAATAACCCTTCACTTTTAACCACAGTCCCTCTATAGGCATCCTCACAAGACTAATTACTTGTTTGATTCTATTGACCCTGAAGGACACAGGCATTTAAAGGAAGAAGTAAGCATTTACTCATCTTGCTATTTCAGGGAAAAAAAAAAAATCGCATGTATGCCCTAGTGGTCAAAGATTTGAATAATCTCATTTTTTCTTTTTTACCATTCTACTTATCTTTCATTTCTGTAAGCCACTATCATTTATTTCCTTCATTGGTTCATTTATTCATTCATTTACCCTTTTATTCAACGTACATTTTTTAGTCCTATGAAGTATTCAACAATGGCTACAAAAATGAGCAAGACCCCATGTCTGTCCTCGACGACCTCAAAAATCTAGAGCAACATTCCTCCTAACTATTTGGAGGGATACTGTGACCTGTGCGACCTGATGTTTCCAGGGGGGCATTCTGCATTAAACTATTCCAAAAACTCATTCTCAGACTTACAAAGTTAAAAGAACTTTCTGGAACCTTACTTTTAGGGGACCAGTATAGTTAAAGACACACCACACTAGGGAAATTTAGTATTCATATGGTAACAGAACCAACAGGATTTCTCTTCTTGATGAGTCACAGAAACTCTAGCTAGCAGGAGAGGGGTCATACAAAGAAAATGTTATTTTCAATAAATAAGGAGATCATGAGGAATAGCTTTCAAAGCTGTGACTCTCCAAGAAGGTGAATGGCTACCTTTCGTTTAAGGTTAGGATGAGTATTTAGATAGGGAACCCTTGTCATCTGTATGCTGAGGCCGGAGGTTCCTCCTTGGGTGGAGATTTTTGTATTCTAATGATGTAAAAGTAATTGTGGGCCATTCCAGGGGTTGCTCCATGGTCTGTCTGCACAGATACCAGTCAGGGGTTTAGCTCAAAGGGTCTGGGTGGTCTGGGCTGGTTGGAGAACTTGTCTGGGCAGTTGCTGTCACCTGAAGGGTGGTTTCAGATTTCTTTCACCTGAGGGAAGAGGTAAGCTGGAAAGAAGAGCTAAGGAAAATCCTGAAACAAAGGTAGTGAATACAAGCAGATAGGCAGTAAAGGTCAGCTGTTGGGGGTCTAGCTGGTGACAATGCCTAGTAGCACTCTCATCTTTATATTTCTAAGTTTCTCAATAGAGCTTTGACTATGGCGCCATACTCTTCTGAATGCAGTGTTCGGTATTAACCCAGCCTGCTGCATAATTGATACTTGTTAAAACTGAAGGAAAACAGTAACAGAGGGGCAAAAGCCAAATCTGGGATCTTTTTGTGTTACTACATAGCTAAATGGTAACTCTTTTCTTTTCTTTTTGTTTTAAGATTTTATTTATTTATTTGACAAAGAGAAAGAGAGAGAACAGGTAGGCAGAGAGGCAGGCAGAGAGAGAGGGGGAAGCAGGCTCCCAGCTGAGCAGAGAGCCTGACATGGGGCTCGATCCCAGGACACTGAGATCCTAACCTAGGCCGGAGGTAGAGGCTTAACCCACTGAGCCACCCAGGCACTCCAATGGTAATTCCTTTCTGATTCTCTTCCTGGGTAGGAAGAATTAAGAGAAAGCACAGGAAGAAACGAAGTATGGATCACAGGAATCATTGACACATATTTTTCTTTCAACTGAAACTGATTTGTGACCAAACAATTGCATTTAATGTCGGTGAAGAAGGACTGCAGGTCCTGAATTCATTCAGAAACCCTCTTTGAGTACACTGGGTTATGGATTCATAGAGGAGGCAACATTTCGTTCTACTGGGGTAGAGAAGGCAGTAACTATAGAATATAGAATTATGAAGGTTCTGAAATATGGTTTCATTGCATTGTTGTAATTTCTGTTTGACAGGTTACTTTAAAATACTTCCATATAAATAATAGTATATTGTGTGGATATGTGTTTATGGCTGTATGCGCCGTGAATGTTTATGAGTGTGAATCAACTTGAATTTGCATCATAGGGACAGCTAGTTAGTACTTGAAGTACTGCAATCAAAAATCCACATTCCATGGGGCTCCTGGGTGGCTCAGTGGGTTAAAGCCTCTGCCTTTGGCTCAGGTCATGATCCCAGGGTCCTGGGCTGGAGCCCCGCATTGGGCTCGAGCCCCGCATCGGGCTCGCTGCTCAGCAAGGAGCGTGCTTCTTCCTCTCTCTCTGCCTGCCTCTCTGCCTACTTGTGATCTCTGTCTGTAAAATAAATAAATAAAATCTTAAAAAAATTTAAAAAAAATCCACATTCCAAAGTGACTATGCCAGCATTTCAAATATTTATACTAAATATATTCTAATAACACAGGTGTTGATTTACAAAAGGAATGTTAATTTCACCCCACTGGTAAAAATAAGAAGTATTCAAACCTCTCCTTGACTAGAAATATTTCACAAACTCCAATTCCTTTTCATGAACCAGATACAAAAATCCACCAAGTGCTGTTGCTTCATGCGTTCAAAGCATCCCTTTTGGTCTAGAACTCCTTTGGGACCCGGGCCTCCCTGGCCTAATGAGGCCTAGTGAGGCCTAATGAGGCCTAATAAGGCATACTCCTATGCCTTAACCAATCAGAAGGTTGCTAATGTGGAGTCCATTTCAGAAGGAACCATTCAAGCACAGTACCATGTCCAAGGTCACAGAAAGTCACATTACAAGAATGATGGTCTTTGTGTCTGCTCAGCAGTGACCATGCAAGCAATGAAACCATTTGGTAAGAGACTTACATTCTTGTCATATGTCGCTAATAGTGAGGTTGTGAACAAGGAAATGTACAATACCTCCTGCCTCTAATCTCGGGCCTTTCAGGGCAGACTGTCTTATTGATTTAGTTAGTTCCCAAAAAGCCTCCACAAAGGACCACTGTCTTTAATCTACTCTGGTTATTAACTTTGGGGCAGAAGAAGTACAATAAATGACCTCTTCGTGTGCAAAATAATTTACAGTTTTAGAAATCATTTTAAACCCACACAACCACCTGAGACAGCTCTGAGGGTCCATCTTCCTTGAAAAGGGTCTGGGATACAGTGGATGCACCATCATCTAGATTAGGCATATCTCAATTATTATGCAAGAAAAACTTGTAGAAGGCTTGTGATTGGGACAGTAAGAAATGAGTGTACCAAGAGATACCCTTTTAAGGGTCTGTTAAAGTAAGTTCAGGCCAACCCATAGTTATTGAAATAGGTAATCTCAGGGAACCACATTTTTGGTTTAAAGTTGTTATAGAACAATATCTATATGTTGTCCCAGTTTCATAGGCTCTACTAGTGGAGCTTAATAGGAACAAATGAATAAATAGAATGGTATTTTGAAGCACCTTAAATCGTCATAAAGTTTATCTGCTTCCAAATGACATAATTAGAGGAGCTAAGGGCAGGCAGAAAGAGAATGAGATTGCTCCCTTAAGGTAATTGGTGTGTGATTATTACTTAGTAGGAAATTGTGTGTTGCATAATTTTCTTATTGTTCATTGCTGTCACTTCATTTTAATCTGAAAGAGGTTGAATGAACTTAAAAAAAAATAAATTCCTAAAATGCCAAATTATCCTAATAGCAGTAAACATCTTTGGATGTTTTGATAATTAGTAAAATATATTTTGAGCTTTGAAGGTGGGGGTTACCCTGAACATCATCTCTATTGTGGGATTTAAGTTAAACAGAGTGTGTGGACCCAGAACAAACACCTTAAATAAAAGCATATTGCACATAGGAAGAACACAACTGGTGGTTAGCCGGTAGTTACAGTCTATGGAATGGCCAATGGAGGAATTCCATTCTGGGAATTGGTTTATTGTATTTCTCTATAATGCTCAAATCAACTACATGATCATTAAATCTCAACTTTACTGGAAAGCAGTGTTTTAGGGCTCTCCAGAAGAATAGAATCAATAGGAGTATATAAGTATATGTAAGAGGAAATTTGTTATAGGAGCTGGTTTATGCAATTAAAGGGTCCAAGAAATCCCACAATCTGCCATCTGCACGCTTAACCAGGAAAGCCAGTGGTATAATTCAGCTTGAATGTGAAGCCTGAGACCCAGGAGCACTGATGTCTGAGGATAGGAAAAGACGGATGTCTCAGCATAAAGACAAAATTCTCCCTTCCCTCCTTGGCTTTTTTGTTCCTCTGGCCCCTCTATGAGTTGGATGATGCCCCACCACGTTGATGAGGGGATCTGCTTTACTTAGTCTACTAATTCAAATGCTAATCTCTTCTGGAAACACCCTCACAGACTGACAAGGAAATAATGCTTTACCAGCCATCCCGGTACCCTATAGCCCAGTCAAAATGACACATAATATTAACCATCACAAACAGTGTGAAACAGAATTGATGCAATTGTCCCCATAATTTAAATTTGAAAGAGAAACACAACCACACATTTTAGCCTAAAATAATCAGAGGTATAGGTTCTAAATATTTTGAATAAATAAAATGAATTATCTCTTTCACAGGCAATCAGAATAGTTTTTGTGATTATTCTGGTACAGTGACTTATTTAGACATTCTAAACAGCCTTGCCTCCATTCATATGTAAAGAGACTTCCCTGATTCTATTATCTTTCAGATCTGGAACAATTGCTCTCAATCTTAAAAATTCAATTTCAGTGGATATAGGATGTTGAGATTTTTCCCTCTGCCCATGTTAACTTTGTTTTTAAATAAATCGAATCTTGTGATTAAAGGTGGAAAATGAAAAGAGCTCACAGATCGTTTTGTTATATTTGTTTTGATTGTTGTTTTTACTTTGCTGTGGACAGAAATAGGGCCATCCTGGGAGTTGATTTAGTGTTTTATGTAGGCTTTCACACAGATACTGGTAGTGTATAGAATATCAAGTGTCTTATTTACATGGCATCTCTCAATCTACCCACTCTCTACTCATTTCAGGGAAAAGCAAACCCTTGTTCTTTGATCTGTAGCAGCACAACTACTAATGTTCTACATGGCCTGATGTCTGCTTCAACTTCTTGTTCTAGGGGAGGTAGTGAGACACACGCGGAACCAACCCCAGCCCTCACCTGGGATTTTTGTGTTTGGAAGGAGTGGTAGCTGCTGGTGGCAGGAGCTTAAAAATGTGAAACTCAGAAACTGTTGGTGGCCATGTCAATTAGCATTCAGTAAAACTGTCTACAGTGGAAGAAAATGGAGCTAAACCAGTGGAAGATAGGAGAAGAGGAGAGAGAATCTTGAAAGTCATTGAGACTCACTTCCATTCCTTGCCCAGATTTGTATTGAACCATTTTTTAAAAATTTTTTGAGCCAATAAATTTCCCACTTCAGCCCAGCCTTGAGTTTAGCTTGCTAATTTGCAGCTAAATTAATACAAATTGACACATAATATCTGATTTTTTTAAATCAATACTAGCATAAACCAAAGATAGCACATTTATTACCACATGGAAAGAAATCTCCTAAATCACATTTCAATCTACTCTAAAGCTTGCATATAAACAAGATGAATCTTATTACATACCTCCCCCACCTAAAAAAAAAAATGGCTGTTTGGTACTCCGTATCTGATTGAGTTAACCTAAAGTCTAAATATGTAAGGATTTTCAAAATATTGTTAGCTTGGATTTCATTTCATGATATTTTAAATCTATAAATCATATTTAAAATCTTTAACGTCATGGGGTGCCTGGGTGGCTCGGTTGGTTGAGCGTCTGACTCTTGGATTCAGCTCAGGTCTTGGTCTCATGGGTTCTGGGATTAGGCAATGCATCAGGCTCCAGGCTCCATGGGGAATCTAGTTGGAGATTCTCTCCCTTTGCCCCTCCTTCCACTCACTTGCTTGTGTGGGCACGCTCTCTCTTCTCCCCCTCTGAAATGGATAAATAAATCTTAAAAAAAAATATTTAATATCAAGCTCGTTTTCACCTTAGGACATTTTCACAAGCTGTCTCCTCTCTCTGGAATACCTTTGCCCACGAATTTCATGGCTCATTCTTCCTCATTAAAGTCTTAATAAAATATCACTATCTTTGAGAGATTTTTCTCTTACCATCTCCACGCAAAGTAGATTTTTCCCATCTCTAGTTAAATTCTGTTACCCTGTTTTGTTTTCATTACAGTCTTTGCTGAAATTCTGTTTCTTGTTTCTTTTATCTCTACTTTAACTAAAATATAAACTCCATGAATAAAGAAACACATCTGCCTTATTTATAAAGCATCCAGAGCAGTGCCTGGCACCGTAATCATTCAATAAATATATGTAGGAAGGTAGAAGGGAAGGAAAGAAAGAAGGAAGGAAAGATGGAAGGAAGGAGAGAAGGAAGTTTCTGAATGCTTTTTCCTAAGTACTTGGCCAATTGAAACCAGAGCATCACAAAATTGAACTCAGTTGATGAGTTTTTTGGGGTGGTTCTTTTGTTCCTGTTTTTGTTAAACAGAAATGACTTCCATATTGGAAATACATCTAGGAATATTATCCAGGATTATCAGCTGGCTATCAGCAAGCCTCTGGGGGACAATACTTTCTGTAGCACCAGGGTATGGATTTCCATCTTAATATTCCATAAGCTGCATTTTCTTATTCATCCTAACATGATTCAATTTTCAGTGGTAACAGAACACTGAGTTAACCACATAAAACCATTCTAGCAACCAAAATGGTACTGCATTGCCTAATAATAGAGGAACATAGTGTCTTATTCTGTCCCAGCGTTCCATCCTCCCCCCACTCCATACCTAACCTCACATCCTACCAGTATATTAGTGTCCAGCAAGACAAGTGATTAATCAAACCACTTCTTGATAAGCACAAAATCTGAAAGAGAGAAACATGTTGGTTGAAGGAAGCAACAGAGACCTTAGCAAATGCATTGTATAGAACTTACCTGTAACGGAGAATAGTTCGCCAGACACACTCTAGCTTAGGTCCTTCTGATCCAGTATCTTCCTTTCCTGGGGAATATTGAATACATTCTTTCAAACTCTTTTCTCTATGTAAGGCAATGTCTCTTGCGGTATACCTTTTTTTGCGCTTTTATGTATTCATATTACATCCTGATTTGCCACAAGCCCTGTCTTTCAGAGTTTAGTTAACTTAACTAACTCCCATGGTATGGATCAACCCCATGACTTCAGCCTACACAATCTAATTTTAATATTCACCTTTTTAAAAAAGCCTAATGAGGTACTTATGATCTTCGACACAAAGAGACGCAAACAAACAAACAAAAACCCTAAAAACCTCAAGCAAAAATTCTAACACTTAAAAGATTTGTAGCTATATGGGTAACTTTCTAATTAGTGAGAAGAGGGTAATTATAGAGTTTTAGAAATCACTGACTCAAGCTTTCAGTTGTGTATATGTATATGTGCTTGCAAAATTCTTTCTTGAAGGAGAGATGTATATGGGAATGTAATGTGTAAAACAAATAAAAATGGCTCAGAAGTAACATCAGTGCAAATATAGAGTAAGAACATCCAAAAATTTGTCATTTTACAAAAGCAATAAAATAAATAGCAAAAATCATCAGAACCAACTTTTGAAGAACACCAAAAATTAACTAAAGGCTTATAGCAACCCAGGAAGCCTTTATTCAAGAAAGACTACTGAATTCACAATTGGGTTTCTGTCATTACATTATAAAGAGTCCTGAATTCATAAGTTGCCTGAGTATGTATTGTCATATATACTCTGATGAAACTTTCAAAGACCTATCAGAGTAAGGAAAACAAAGTATAATCATCGAGACTCATCAAGATAGCATCTAGGGAGGAAGCATACTTGAGCCAGTCCTTGAGCATTGTATAAGGTTGGGTGTTATATATCTTTGTAAAGAGCTTATATTTAATTCATTGGCAATTAATCCTTAAAAAACATAAGTGATACTAAGGGAAAGGGAAAAGGGAGGTCCAGCCCTGATATCTCTGTATACTCATTGCTGTATTGTTTATTTCCCAATAAGAATGTTGTTGGTATTTTATATGGTTCTTACCAAGTCTCCATGGGCTTAAGAACTGATCTTTAACTTCTCCATGTCGAAAATTCTCTCCCACTCAGTTATTCAAGGTTGATCAGATTCTGGGGAACTAATTGATGCTAATCAAACTCACTAGAGACTATTAGTAACTTGAAACTAATTTCTTGATTTATAATTAGAAACATCATTCCTTCATGGCCCATAATTTCAAGTCAAGTGCATGGTGCATTCTTTTTCTAGCAGGCAAGTTTTCTTGTGAACTAAATTAATATGAGAATGTTGCTTAGTAAGTATAGAGATGAAGTAAAAAGAACATTATGATCCTAATGAATTTATAATTAATTGTTTTCTCTTCTCTGTGTATATAGCACTTGACTTATTTGTTCATTCCACAAACATTTACTCAGCATCTAGAAGTTGCTGAATAATTAGTTGCTTAGTCATGTTAAAATATATGAAAGCTGGCCTCTGCCACCAGTAGGAGGACAAATGTGGAACCAGCATTAATCAAGATCTTAGGATGTGCCAAGCCCTATACTAGGTGATTTATATCCATACTTCATTGAATTTTCATAACAAACTCAATGAGAAATTTGGATTTTATTTTGCCATTTGAAAATGAGAGTATTTTTTTGAAGGGAAAAATGCAACTTAAGCAGCTTACCCAAGATCACAGAAGTAAATGGTTTCATGATTGTATATATTTGTTAAAACTCATTAAATCATACACTTAATTGGGAATTATATAATATGAAAGTTCTACTTTAATAATACTGATTAAAAGAAACCATGCCAAAAGGCCAGAGGGTTTCTGAAGACAAATTTTTGAAAAAGGTTCTTAAATGCTATGAGTCCCAAACCCCCAAACAACTACTTCATTTTCCCAAAGGCAAGGTCTTTTACCAAAGTGACTAGTGCTTTAGGAGGAAGGAAATAATAAGAATTTTTTTAGGGGTTACTGGACCAGGGCTCTGAACTGACACTAATTTAAGAAAACCCTACATGTCTCTTGTGATCCATTAGTGAAAGTAGGGCTTATAGAATTCAGGTGATCAGTGGAGTTTTTAGTTTAGATTTATCTCTCAGGGGTCTAGTGAACTACTGTGATGGTTCATTTTATGTGTCGGCCTGGCTGGACCATATTGCCCAGATAACTGGCCAGACATTATCCTAGATGTTTCTGTGAGGGTGTTTTTGGTTGAGATTGACATTTAAATCCATGGACTTTGAGTAAGGTAAAGGACACTCCACCGTGTGGGCGGGCTTCGGAGCAAGAGGGAATTTTGCCGGTAAACTGCCTTCAGAGTATCGGCTCTTCCTGGTTTGCCTGCAGCCTGCCTTTGGACTTGGACACAACTCTTACGTAAGTTTCCAGCCTGCCAGCCTCCCCTGTCATGTTTTGGACTCACTAAGTCTCCAGAATCACATGAGCTGATTCTTTAAAAAAAAAATGTGTGTGTGTGTGTGTGTGTGTGTGTGTGTGTGTGTCTTGTAAATGCATCCCTATTGACTCTGTTTCTGTTTCTCTGGATAACTGTAATATAGTCCCCAAGCCTGCCCATCCAAATCCATCTTGTTTTGGAATACGTAATTGGAATAGCCACTGACAGAATCCCAACATTAATTCCTTGATCTACAGAGTTCATGCTATCACAGTAGGAAAACCAAGTGAAAGCCACTAGAACCGCCTGCACCTATGAATATAATGAACCCAAAGCAATACCGCATGACTCAGGGAATTGTAGCGATTTGGGCTATCATCCTATTGGTTCTGTTTTTCTGGGAACTCTGACTAATCCAGTCTGACTCACACCAGAGAATGTAAAACAGACTATATTAGCAGGATAGAGTTGGTTTAACCTGCACTTCCAATTTGTTGGGACAAGGAATGAATGTTTTCCATGAGTCAGATGTGTACTACTGAGGTGATCTTGGTTCTAATGAATAAGGCTACCTAAGAACAGAAGCGTCACAGCAACAAGAAGCTACAGTGGACAATGGATTGTTAAGAGTGTGAGAAGGAGCTAATAGTATCCACCCAGAAAAGTGATACATCTGCCCAGGTCAAAGGAACCATTGAAGAAAAGCCACTAGTATGGGAAACTTCCAATATACCTAAGAAAGTACATTACCTAATCCAATCCATAAATATTTATGGCATTCCTAGACAGAGTTAAGTAGTTTTAGGTGCTATAGCTACACAGCACACAAGACAAAGACAAATCATTGCCCTCATAGAACTTTGTGCTGTGGGTCGGTGGAAGGTGGGGGGGATGCAGATGATAAATATAAAAATAAAAGTAATAACCAAGGGGATCACGAATGCTGGATAGACAGGGTAGACATCATTGAGAAGGTAGTAATCTGAGCAAAGCTGTGAAGGAAGTGATAAAGTAAGTCACAGAGACATGAGTTAGGAAGAGACAGAGCATTCCAAGTAGAGGAAACAGTCAGTACAAAGATCCAAAATATGGAAGTTTTTCTAGCATGTTAAGGATTAAGGAAAAAGTCAAGGTGTCTGTTGCTAAGTTAGTGGGGAAAACTAATCATAGATGAAAGCAAAGAGATAATGGGGTCTAGATTATGTTCACCCTTTTAAACCATTATAATAACTTTGGCTTTTGCTGTTGAGTAAAACAGAGATTTGTTGACCTGGAGTCACAGTGGTTACTCACTAAGAGCAAAAGGGTGAGAGTGAAGGCAAGGAGACTAGGTAGGAGGCAACAATCTAGGCGAGAGAAGGTGATGGCTTGGACTCCACTAGTAACAGTAAGAGTAGAGAATTATGGATGTTTCCTGAAGGTATCAACCAAAAAGATTTTCTGACAAGTCAGATATATGTAAAGAAGAAAGAAAAAAGAATAACTCCACAGATGATGGCCTTAACAATTGGAAGGATGTTTTCTTGAGATGGAGTAGACTACAAATGGAAGAAGTTTTTCCAGGAGAGATTTTGTTTTGTTTTGGGAATTTTTTTAGAGAGAGACAAAGAGAGGTAATCTTAAGTAGGCTCCATGCTCAGTGCAGAGCTAGACGCGGAGCTTGATCTCAGGAGACTGAGATCGTGACCTGATCTGAAATCAAGAGTCAGAGGTTTGGGGCACCTGGGTGGCTCAGTGGGTTAAAGCATCTGCCTCCGGCTCAGGTCATGATCCCAGGGTCCTGGGTCAGGGAGCCTGCTTCCCTTCCTCTCTCTCTCTGCCTGCCTCTTCGCCTACTTGTGATCTCTCCCTCTCTCTCTCTCTCTGTCAAATAAATAAATAAATAAATAAAAATCTCAAAAAAAAAAAAAGAAAAAAAAGAAAGAGTCAGAGGTTTAACTGATTGAGCCACCCTTGTGCCCCTGAAGGGAAGAATTTAGTTCAGATTTAATGTCTTAAATTTAAGATGAGTATCAGAAATCCAAATGGGCATGCTGAGTAGACAACTAGAAATATAAATTAAGGAAGAAATCCAAGCTAGTCATATAAATTTGGGATTCATTATTATAAATGTGATTTCACATGAAGATATCATACAGTTCAAAACTGTCTTGTGCCCTTAACCCTTCCTGCTGTTGTGTGAAAGACAAAAGAGGTGAGTGACAAAAGGAGCAAAAGCTAACCACACCCCCATTCTTGAAGACTACTACTGTCTTTACTTTGGGGTCATGGGCAGGTGAGAGAGAATCCTCCCTTTGAATGAAAACTGAAATGTTTATTTAATATCTTGGATTAGATGATCTAATCTTGTAGTTAAAACTGCATTTGCAACTTAAGGGAGTCATAAATCTATTTATTATCTGAGTATACTGAATGAAGTCATGGGTAATGTTCAAGTTTTGATCCAAGGTCATGGAAATATTTCCCCTAGTGAATACAGTTGGAAAGGGCATTTAGAGAAAAAAGTAAAATTGCTCATAACTATTACAGCATAGCAATTACAATAATAATTGTTCATGCATTATAATCTTTTTCACGTATCCACTTAAGTTAATCTTTTTTCTGATAACCACATAAAGAAAGGCATCTATTGGTGTCTAAATGAAAAAAAGCTTCCAGTTATGGAGTTTGCCAAAGGATGAAGTTTTTATGAGTGTGTGAATGGGTGAAGCTTAAGATTTCTGTGATGTTCCCAGCTCAACACTGAACAAATTCTGATAATCAATTGCTCTCCATTGATATTTCCATTTTTACTGCAACCACAGAAATAAATGCCCTTGATTAGGTGCTTAGAAAAATATACCCAGTGATAAGGCAAGCTGCTTACAAAGATATTTGACTAGCTTAGACCCTTACTTTTATGCAGACACAGCTCATCAGCTCAGTTGATAAGCTATGGCACTACGTTGTGGGTTGAAATGTCATGATGGTATACAACATCTTACCTGATGACTCAAAAAGCTCCCTGACTCAATTTACTTCAATTTTCCCTTTTTATAGTATAGTTCTCTTCTGAAAAGACCATTAGACTTTTACGACTGTATTAGAGGTGGAAATTATAAAAATTGCTTTTACAAAGCACATAGAGAAAGCATCAGGTGTCAGGATCTAAAAAGGGCTGTCAGGATGATCTTGCATTAACTGGTGTTCTGGCTGCTTAAAGCAGCCTAAAAATATTCACCAGCATGCAAGCCCAATGGCCCGGGCACACATAAGAGGAGGAAGCAGAGCCAGAGGCCAGCTATTTGTTATTTAAATAGAACATTAATGTAATAGAAGGTATTTGCTTGTTTCAGCAAGACTACCATCATAAACTTTGCAGAGTAATACCTTGCCTTTAATAGCACAGCTCAGGAGTCATTATGGGCAGCAGCCACAATATGTCTCGTTTAGTAATGGAGGGCAGTTCAAGCCAGAATTTCCCATCCCATACTACCATTTTAGGAAGTTTGTAACAGTGACCTGGCATGTTAATTACAGGCACTCCACCATAGCACTGAGTTCAAAAACAGCTGGAGACAGCGGGAGTCATGCACTCACCCAGGATACTGCCAGCTTGCAGGACAATAGGTTCCCAGTATCCAGCCAGGATTAAGTTATTCAGTCTCATCTCTCTTTGCTCTCTGATTACAGAAAGAGGCAGAGCCATGCCTTCAAGGATACTCTAAATTTCTGCTTTTGTTTCATCTAAGGTAAACGTGTGCAAAGGTATGGAAGACTCGGACAAGAAATCAGCCTAGTTAAAACTGTCTTTGTGGGCGCCTGGGTGGCTCAGTGGGTTAAGCCTCTGCCTTTGACTCAGGTCATGATCTCAGGGTCCTGAGATCGAGCCCCGCATCGGGCTCTCTGCTCAGCAGGGAGCCTGCTTTCCCATCTCTCTCTGCCTGCCTCTCTGCCTACTTGTGATCTCTCCCTCTCTCTCTGTCAAATAAATAAATAAAATCTTAAAAAAACAAAAACAAAAACAAAAAACAAAAAAAACTGTCTTTGTGTTTGCTTGGTCCATGAGAATTGCTCAGACTCTCTTCTGTCTTTACAGAATGTTTGTTTCTTTATATTAGCACATTTTCCTTAGAAAACATAAACATGTATAAAGAAAAAAATGGAAGTCTCCTGTAAGACCTCCAACCCAAGAAAACCACTACTAGTATTTTGGTGTTTTTCCTACTATTTAGTTATTTACATATAGTGTGTGTGTCTCATATAAATAAGAACACACAGTATAAACATATATAAACATACACATATGGTAAAACTATGATAGCACTGGGGATTTTTCCTATAAATTTCTCCACATTAAATACAACACATTACTTTGAATTACATCCTATGCATATATTATACTTTGTCCAACCAATATTAAATGTTGTGCATTTATATTGGTCTCAACTTCTGGCATTATAAATAATGCTGTAACAAAATATCCTCGTATATAAATCATTGTTCACATTTTTTATGATTTCCTCAATTTAGAGACCTATAAATAAAATTGTCACATCAGAAAGCACAAGTAATTTTAATCATATAGACAAATACAACTGAATACATTCCAGAAATGTTTTACTAATATATCTTTCCAGTAGCAGCATATGAAAGAAATTATGGCATTGCCTCCAGACTAGCAATGAGTGTTATCTTTGACGAAAATAGTACTTTTGCAAATTTAATAAATTGACAAGGCATTTTGTCTTATTTATGAATCAAAATTCACTTCTTTGATTACTAATAAAGTTGAGTATTTAAAATATATATATTAGATAAATGCCAGAATTCTCTACTGTTAATAGTTATGTAGGATCCATCAAGTCAAGAATATCTCTGTTACAATATGTGGAAGGCTTCTTTCATTTGCAAGTTATGAAGAATCATAAACTTTTTTGTTAAGAACAAATTGACCCAAACTATATAATATGAAATATATAAATGCAAATATATACACATATACACACATACATATTTATATAATAACTATGGAAAACTACTAAAAATAAAATCTAAAAATCCATGAAATACATATGACTATAAAATTCCGTTAAGGCAGGAGTTCAGCATATTTAAAGAATTAAAATACTTATATCCAAATTGAACCCTGGTTCTCACATGTTTCTTCTATTCCTTTCTTGTTCTATAGTTGTAGTAACTATTTATATGAAATTCTTAGTCTTTGATTATGCACTCTGTTCATTTTGCCACCCAGTTATGATTTTGAAAAGTAGTTTCTATAGAGTGTTACCTTTTCAACTTTAGGTCTCTGTTATTCCTCATAGTTTTATGGAACTCATTCTCTCTACCTTTCTGCTCTATACTCCTGAATCCTATAAATGTTCCATAGTATTTGATGATGGGAGTGTAGTTTTAAATTCTTAATGACTGGATTGGAATCCAAAGTGAAAATGTCTTTCGTCTTGATCATTGCACGGTACAAAGAAACTTTCATTATCACACTCTACAGGTAATAGCTCAAGAGTGTTCCTCTTTCATTCCTCTGCTAGCTACCCAGGTACCATTTGTTAAACAATTTCTGCAATGTATAGTCAAAGATTGATGAGAATTTCTGCAGATATCTCATCTAGACAAGTCTATAAGTTGCAAATCTGAATACCTCTAAGGTATTATTTGTGGATATTGTCAGAATTGACTATTCAAATATGAATTAGAGAAGGAGGAAAAGGAAGGAAGCAACAGATTTAAAAAATATACATGTAGAACACATCTATTTATTTTTTTTATGAAGCGAAATCTGAATTAATCTGTTTAATGGGGAGAATGGAAGAGGTAAAACTCATCAAGCACCAACTAAGTGCTAAGCTAAGCATATTATTATCTACTTGACAATTAAGCTACTGAGAAAAATAAGGACCACTTTTTTTTTTAAACCCAGGCACTCTGCTAAGTACTCTATGATTGCCATTATATTTGATCCATACAGCAATCCTATTATAATACGTCTCTGTGTTATAGTGTCCCTTTACAAATGAGAAAACAGATTTATAAGTTTTAAAGATCAAATTGCTATGTGATAGACCTAAGATCATGGACACAGATCCATCCGACTCTAAATTACATGCATTTAATTAGTGTGTTTTACGATTTCTTTGTGAAGTATATTTAATTACAAATTTTATAGCTTGGAAATTAAGGGTCAGATCCATTAAGTAATATACCCAAGGGCATTCTAACCCGTATATGTTTTGCTCCAAAGCTCTAAATTACCCAGTGAAATAAACAAACACTCAATTGTTAAGAAGAGATCCCTTGGGTCTGAAAATATGGATGGCTAAAAAAAAAAAGCCATCAAGTAATGTTAACTAAATGTAAAGGATGGGAGCCTCTGATTACAATTCTAGGTAAGGAAAGCAAAGGTCCTCAGGAATTCCAAATTGTAAAGTTTTTTTTTTTTCCATTTCAAAAAGATCAGTCCTGAAAAAACACCTGCTCTTTCGGGCAGGATGTTAAATGTAATTGATTATCTCTGCCTTGGTGTGAATAATTAGTACACACACTCATCAACAGGGCAAGCCACTTGAAACAAATCATTTGGAAATGTCAATGATACAAGAAGGAAATTCTGCTCAGAGCAGCCCTCTGAGTTTCCCTAATTCCCTGAAATATCAATCTCTATAACATGTAATGGTTCTACCATGGAAATTCTGATTTGCAGATTTTAGGACAGCTAGAATACCTCAGTATAAATACATGCCAGAATATCTCTTTCAACAGTGAGTCAGAAAAAGTCTGTGTAGAGTATATTACAGAGATGCAATATAGTCCCAAAGTTAGCAGTTTTGTCAAAATATAGATTTACAGAATAGAGGTTCCATGGTTTCTTTTTTTTTCTTTTCTTCCTTCTCCTCCTCCTCCCCTCCCCCCTTCTCTCCTTCACATTGTCCTTCTCATCTTTCTCCACCTCTTCCCCCTCCTTCTTATCCTACTTCTTTTTTAATTTACTCTCTCTCTCTCCTAGGATTTTGTTAAGTCAAGTGGGTGGAGGCCAGCTTAACTCCAGAACTTGCTTTTCTGAACTCTTTAAAGACTGTCTTACTAGTAAACTTTACCCCAAAAGTGAATAAAATCTAAGTAAAAGAGCATGTGGATTTAATATCAATTCTCCAGATTAAAATATAATTAAAAATAAGAACATTCTTTGGAACTGAATTGGTTTGGGGGACATATCTCACTTTCTACCTAGAGTTGACATATTCCTATTCTTGAGCCCTGGTTAATAACTAACATACAAGAATGGGTTTCATCATAAGTGCAACTTACATTAATTATTAATAAGTATTGCTAATGTTTCCAATATAATTTTCTGCAGCAGTGGAAATGTTCATATCTCTGCTGTCCAATATAGTAGCAACTAGCCATGTGTACTTCTTGAGGATTTGTCCTCAGTGTGCCTTAGCAATATTGAGAAACTAAAATTTTTTTTTTTACTTTATTTAAGCTTTATTTAAACATATGATGTAACCCCACCACCCTCACCCAACCCCTCTTCCCCCCACCCCCCTCAGTTTGTTTTATGACATTAAGTGTCTCTTTTGGTTTTTCTCCCTCCCGATCCCATCTTCTTTCATTTTTACTTTTCCTACCACCTTAACTCCCACCCCCGTTGCATCTCCACTTCCTCATATCAGGGAGATCATGTGGTAGTTGTCTTTCTCCAGTTGACTTATTTCGCTAAGCATAATACGCTCTAGTTCCATCCATGTCGTCGCAAATGGTAAGATTTCATTTCTTTTGATGGCTGCATAGTATTCCATCGTATATATATACCACATCTTCTTTATCCATTCATCTGTTGATGGACATCTAGGAGAAACTAAAATTTTTTAATGTACTGAGTTTTAATTACACTAAATTTAATAAACAAATCTATATCACCAAATTTGGCAACTTAAATAAAATGGAAGACTTCCTTTAAAGATCCAAACTATCAAAGATCAGTAGAGAAGAAATAGAAACCCAGAATAGTCTTGTATCTATTAAAGAAATTGAATTTGCAGTCAAAATCCTTCCCACAAAGAAAACTCCATGATCAGATGGATTTCCTGCTCTATTAAACACTTAAAAAAGAAACAGTATTAGTTGAACACAAATTTTTCCATAAAATTGAAAAAGGAGGAATACTCCAAACTCATTTTTAAGACCAGCATTACCTTGATACTAAAACCAGACAAATATAAGAAAACAAAATCATAGACCAATATTCCTCATGAGCATATATGCCAAAGTTCTTAACAAATTTTTAGCAACTGAATCCACCAATGTTTAAAATGAAAAATGCAGTATGATGCAGTATCTTGGGACATATCCCAAGAATTTAAAGTTGGTTAAACATTAAAAAAAAAATCAATCAATATAATCCATCACATTAGCAAAACAACCCAAATAAAAGGTACAATTATATCAACAGGTATAGAAAAATGTTGGTCAAAATTCAAAACCCATTCCTTCCAGATGAACTCTAGCAAAATTAGAAAGAATCTTCAACCTGATTAAGTACATCTCTGAAAAACCTACAGGTAACTTCATTCTTAACAGTGAAAGGTGAAATGCTTTCCAATAAAGTTCAGGAATAGGGAAAGGTATCTGCTCTCTTTTTCTTTCTCTTCTGGAATTTGTACCTTTTGACCACCTTCACCCATTTCCCTTCACTTCCTTTGCCCCTAACTCTGGCAACTAGCTATCTGTTTGTTTCTATGAATTGGGTTTTTTAAGATTTCTACAGGTAGGTGAGGTCACACAGCATCTGTCTTTCTTTCAATGACTTATTTAACTTATCATAATGCCCTTAAGTTCCATCTGTGTTGTCGCAAATGGCAGTGTTTTCTTCTTTTTTATGTCTTAATAATATTCCATTATCATTCCAATGGAATAACATTTCACATACACACACGTACACACACATACATATACATACAATATGTATATATATGATATACACGATACCATATATGGTATATATGAGATATCATATATATACACACTTATATAAATATGATATCTATCTCACATTTCCTTTTTCCATTCACCTATCAATAGACACTTAGGTTGTTTCCATGTCTTGGGTATTGTGAATAATGCTGCAATGATATGAGGGTGAAGATAGCTCTTCAAGATCGTGATTTAATTTCCTTCAGATATATATACAGAGATGAAATTAATGGGTCATATGGTAGTTCTATAAACTCCATACTATTTTTTTTAGCAGATGTACCAATTTACTTTCCAAAAAACAGTGCCCAATTCTCTTTTCTCCCCATCTCTGGGGAGAAGCCTGGTTATCTCTTGTTTTTTTGATGACAGTCATTCCCACAGGTGTGAAGTTGTATCTCATTGTGGTTTTGATTTGCATTTCCCTGATAACTGGTGATGCTGAGTACCTTTTCATGTTCCAATAGGCCATTTATATGTCTTCTTTGGATGAAAATCTATTCAAGTCCTTTGCCTATTTCTTGAATTGAGAAATAGGAGTGGGTTGCTACTGAGATGTAAAAATTCTTTATCTATTTTGTATATTGATCCCTTATTAGTTAGATGATTACCAAATATTTTCTCTCATTCTGTAGGTTCCCTTTTTATTTTATTGGCAGCTTCCTTTGCTGGGCAGAACTTTTTTGGTTCATTATAGTCCCACTTGTTTATTTTTGTTTTCATTGCTTTTGCTTTTGTTGTCAAAGTAAAAAAATATATATTGCCAAGACTGATATCAGGGAGCTTACAGACTATGTTTGCCAACCGATTCCCCCTCCCGCCCCAGGAGTTGTATGGTTTCAGGCCTTAGGTTCAAGTCTGTAATTAATTTTAAGTTGATTTCAGTGTATGGTGTAAGTTAGGGGTCCAGTTTTATTCTTTAGCATGTAACTGTCCAGAGTTTTCCCAACACCTTAAATTGAAGAGAATGTCATTTTCCCATTGTATATTCTTGACTATTTTGTAGTAATTTAACTGACCATCTACACATAGGTTTACTTCTGGCTTCTCTGTTCTATTTTGTTTATCCATGTGTCAGTTTTTATGTCAATGCCAATAGTGTTTTGATTACTATAGCTTTATAATATAGTTTGAAATCGGAAAGCATAATGCCTCTACCTTTGTTCTTTCTCAAGATTGCTTTGGCTATCTGTGTCTTGTGTGGCTCCATACAAATTTTAGGATTGTTTTTTCTATTTCTGTGAAAAATGCCATTGTGAGTTTAATAACAATTGCATTGACTTTGTAGGTTGTTCTGAGTAATATGGACATTTAAACAATATTAATTCTTCCAATTCATGAGCACAGAATATCTTTCCATTATTTGTGTCTTCTTTAATTTCTTTCATCAATGTCTTATTTTTTTAGTGTACAGATCTTTCAC
This sequence comes from Taxidea taxus jeffersonii, assembly GCA_003697995.1. Lineage (NCBI taxonomy): Eukaryota > Metazoa > Chordata > Mammalia > Carnivora > Mustelidae > Taxidea > Taxidea taxus. Next base: position 94,370 of record RCUC01165161.1, read on the forward strand.
CTCCTTGGTTGAATTTATTTTTAGGTATTTTATTCTTTCTGATGCCATTGTAAATGGGATTGTTTTCTTAATTTCTCTTTCTGAAAATTGTTGGTAGGATATAAAACAGCACTGATTTTTATATATTGATTTTATATTTTGCAACTTTGCTGAATTTGTTTATTAGTTCTAAGAGGTATTTTCTGTTTTGTTTCATTTTTGGCAGAAGCTTTAGGATTTTCTATGTGAAATATCATGTCATCTGTAAATAAAGACAATTTTACTTCTTCCTTTCTGATTTGGGTGACATTTCTTTTTCTTGCCTAACTGCTCTGGGTAGGACTTCCATTGTTGTGTGGGGTGAGTGGACATCCTTGTCTTGCTCCTAACTGTAGAGGAAAAGCTTTTGGTATTTCACTATAGAGTACAGTCTTAGTGGGCTTGTCATATATGGCCTTTATTATGTTGAGGTCCATTCACTCTAAACCCAGTTTATTGAGAGTTTTTATCATGAATGAATATTAAATTTTGTCAAATGTTTTTTCTGCATCTATTGAGATGATTATATTATCCTTCATTTTGTTAATGTTTAACAATAATTATGCTGAGTTTAAAATAGTACATGCCCTTTGGCTTAATTTATGTAAAATTCTTCAAAAATGTATTCATCTATGGAGATATAAAGCAGATGAGTGGTTGCCTAGGGATTGGCAACCCTAAACAGGGAAGAGTGAGAGGGAGAAATGACAAATGGGAAGAAAGAAACTTTGACTATGACTATGTTCTTGATTGTATGAATATTCTCTGTAGGTATATATACATATTTATCAAAATGTATCAAGTTTCAAACTCTAAATATGTGCAGTTTATTATATGTCATTGAAACCTGAAAAGGCTGTTAGCATTTGGAATTTAAATAGTCACATGTGGCAAGTGAGTACAGCATTGTATAGGAGACAACACAAATCTAGACCATTGAAGCAGTCAAGGTTATTTAAAAATTTATGTAGGGGTGCCTGGGTGCCTGGGTTAAAGCCTCTGCCTTCGGCTCCGGCCATGATCCCAGGGTCCTGGGATCGAGCCCCACGTCGGGCTCTCTGCTCAGCGGGGAGCCTGCTTCTCCCTCTCTCTGCCTGACTCTCTGCCTACTTATGATCTCTGTCTGTCAAATAAATAAATAAAATCTTTAACAAAAAAAGTTATGTAGTCAAGTGCCATGATTAAATATGATATCTGCTCTGGATATGAGAGAGGAAGTAGAAGTACATGTGTTACACTTGTCAGTACTCATTTCTACGGGACTCCTCCTAGGATTCCAGTCACTGTGTTCTCTGATCCAGTCAAGGCAAAATGTAGAAGTTTCCAGGCCATCCAAAAGGATAGGTTAATGTCTTTTGTTGGGATAAAAACAGAAGCCTGGAGAGGCAGATAATGAAATAATTATATGCTTATCCAACTCAGATACCTTTCATAGCATTCCATAAGTAGTCATTTTGCAATAAATCCTTCTTGTCATAATTTTATTGAAAATTTTACTGAATTTTATCAAAATTGGTGCTCAATTTCAATATGCTAAAAGTTTTAAAGAAATGATCCTACCTACCTACAAATAGGCTAATATATCATATGTGTTTATTTTCAAGATTTTATTCTTATCATCTGAAACATACAACTGCCCACCTCAAAAACAGTGTTATGGTTATAAGAAGGAGCAACACTAATATAAGGTTATCTAGAAAAAGTTGTATCTTACTTTTCAGTGTTCATAAGAACTGAAGTGTTCATGCTGCAGGAAGAGGGGACAAAATGGTAAAGTGTACTCTATATATCAGTGAAAGATAATATTGCTTTCTGAGAGTTAAAACTGTAACATAACTATATGGTTAGGAACACTGGTATACAATGTCCATACGGGAAGGAAAATATAAGAATAGCTTCCATGACAGCAAGACAAGAGTGTAACTTAATTTAAGGTATTAGGATAGCTAGAGAAACAGTGTCAAGTGTAAGGGCATTAAGCAGTGAAGAAAGCATAGAAAAATGAAAGTCAGGAAAGATATACTTTGCCTGTGTCCCTCTACCATTCAGCACGGGAGGAGTGCCCTGTCAAGATGACCCAAGTATCCTCCCACCTCTTAGGCTTCCCTATCCCTGGGGGTTCATATCAGAGCATCAGAGTGTCAGAACTCAAAGAAAACAAAGTTGTTTTCCTATCCAACAACCATTGCTTGCTTGCTTTCCTGTTAAAAGAAATGGATTTTACTCAAGTATCAGGCAGCCATGTGTTTAGAGAAACTGAAGCCTGTTTCAAGCCCAGTGGTGAACCATGATAGATTAAAACTAATATTGGCAGGGAGGTTTGGAAAGTCCAAGCCAAGGAAAACACTCCCTATTGTCCCTCTGAGATACCATCATCTGGAAGTGACACCTGGAGCTGTGGCAGCAACCTTGACATTATTAGGTTAGTTCACTCGAGGGGACCAGCCAGGAGGACTAAAGATGACAACCCTGCATCTTTGATGATGTCATGCGGCCACTGAGTTTACCAACTCTGGAACCCCACTAACTTTAGGCCAGGATTACTCAGTTTCATCTCTATGGACATTTTATTTTTGTTTTTCAAAGATTTTATTTATTTATTTGACAGACAGAAATCACAAGTAGGCAGGGAGGCAGGCAGAGAGAGAGAGGGGAAGCAGGCTCCCTGCTGAGCAGAGAACCTGATGCGGGGCTCGATCCCAGGACCCTGGGATCATGACCTGAGCCGAAGGCAGAGGCTTACCCACTGAGCCACCCAGGCGCCCCACTGTGGACATTTTAGACTGGATAATTTTTTGGTTTTGGAGTGCTGATCTGTGCTTTGTACTATTATAGGATGCTTAGTAACATCCCTGGCCCCTACTCACCTGTCCTTCAGTGATAACAAGCAAAAGTGCCTCCAGACATTGCTAAATGTTTCCTGACTGCCAAAATGGTTCCCAATACTGGTCCTGGCTGAGAACCACTGCTCTAGGTTTATTGATATAGGAGATAATACATGTTTCCCATTGTTTTAAACATTTTAATTGGATATGCAGCCAGAAGCATCCTAATCCAGAACTTCATAGCATCAACCGTACAATTTATTCATTTTAAGCTCTGTATTTCTGTTCTGGTATCCTTGTTTGCTAAATTAAAAAACAAAAACAAAACGAAACAAAAAACCAGGGTGGCACAGTCAGCTAAGCATCTTTCTGATTCTTGGTTTCAGCTCAGGTTGTGATCTCATGGTCATGAGATCGAGCCCCATGTCGGGCTCCGTGCTCAACACAGAGTCTGTTTGGGATTTCCAGTCTCTCCCTCTGCCCCTCCCCCCACTCATACTCAGTCTCTCAAATAAATAAATCTCTGAGATAAGAAGGAAACCTTATCCTTCCTGTTTGGTTTTCCTTTGTTGATTTCTTTCCTTCTTGCTTTAGCTTATCCCCTTTCCTCTTCTCTCATCCCTACATTTTATCCTGCCCTTCCTGCCTTCTTCAGCTCTTCCTCCCTCTCTCTCTTTCCTTCTTGCCTCCATCCCACTTGCTTGCTTGCTCATTTCTTTCCTTCCTTTCTTCCTATTCAGAGAAATCATGAGTCCGAATAACATAACATAAAGAGCTGGCTTTGGTCATGTTGAGAGCATTATGATTCATGCATGAAATCAAAGAAGTTGGAACGGCAAGGCCACTTTTCAAGTGATGGTTGAATAGAATGGCAACAAATGAATTACTACATCTGCTTGTCTTTCTCAGAGATGCCGTTAAGCATGAATCATGTACACTGATTTTGAATCTCCAGGTGAGGTTCAACAAAATATGTTGCTCATAAACTGGCTTGAGTTGCTCTAGGCAAAGCCAGAATAGCTACAGCATATTGAAGGAAGAAACCACACACATATGACATTGCCCTGGGATCATGTGTGAGAGACCCTAACTCTTCCCTACTCCACTGGTCATCATCTTTTCAGGACAACCGTCACCTTTATTTTTACAAGTTTCTGGCAAAGAAGTTCTTACAGGAAATGATGATGAAATTTGGCATTACTTTAAAATGAGTTAGTTTGAAGTGAGTTTAAGACATGCACTAAAATGGCTGTGTTACAAATTAGAGAATATTCTTTTTCCCCAGAAGTCTTCTATGGCAGATATAATGTAGATATAATTACAGATTATCAGGATCAAAACTTGCTTCAATTTAACATAATTAAAAGTAGTTCTACCAAATTCAGTGTTCTTTCCTTGGTAGCAAGATTAACTTAATGTCTTATTCCTGTAGTTACAAAACTACACGTCTAATGGAGCATTTCTGTTTCTGAATTGAAGTGCCATATTTGTCAAAAATGCATCTAAATCCAATGCAAAGGCTTTCATTAGCTATGTTATGACAATTAAATAACAGCTTTACAATTTAGGAGGCAAGCAAATACTACATCTTGAATGGGAATTTCTCAATAATTGAAATCTTAAAAGACATATATAGCTTTTCAGATACTGTGTATGTTTACACCACCTGGCAGATTCGATCATCCAAAGAATTCTGAGCTCCACTCTGCAACATCTCTAGTAAATGGTCATCGAACCAGGGTTGCAAAACTTTGTTGCAAAGCACTTCTATCATTTTTTGAAAACCCTGATGCAATTCCTCCCTCTCATCTCTCTTTCTGTTTTCTTTCCTACCTTCTTTCCAATATACTTACTAAATGCTACTCCGGAACAAGTTCTGTGTTAGATTCATGCAATCATGAATAAGATACAGTTCCCAAACTCGAGTAGCTTACAGTCCACATGGAGGTACAGTGAAGTTAAAAGGCAATACAGGAGGAAAGTACCAAAACAGAGGTAAGCTTAAGTACTGGAAAAAATTACCAGAGGTTTATACACTGTTCTTAGAGCTTAGGAACCCACAAGAGAATTCTTCCTTTATAGTAAGGCAAAAATCTTCCTCTCTGCAATTTCAATTCACTAAGTCTATATCTGTGCCCTAAAGACATGCGGAACAATTACAATTTTTTGCTGTGTTCAATAATCTTGTCAAATACTAGTTTTTCTTCTTTTCTTGGGAGGAATTTAAGGGCAAACTCAATCTATGATTATTCCCAAAATGAATCTTTGAAATTTTCCTATGATGGGAAACCTGAAGGAAAGGTTGTTTGGAATTTTCCACTGTTGTTAATTTTAGTTGAGAAGACAAAGCACTACAGGTCAGGTCGTGCTCCTTCAGGATTTCACTTTCCCAGAATATGTTCTGCAAACAGTGGTATTGATGAGTCACCTTCATCACTGACACAGAAATCAGTGCTCAGATTAGCATTCCAGGCTGCACTTGCATTTCAGATGGTTAAAACAAAACAAAACAAAACAAAACAAAACCCAAGTTCTTAGAGGACCAAGGTTATCAAAGCTGAACTTTCTAGATAGTGTACAATAGAGACTAGTTTACCATCGTTTCCTTTCCTCTGGCAAAAGTTTTTAAAAGCATAAGAATTTAGGATTTGGTATATAAATTGTTAAGAAATGTGAATTAAATGAATAATCCTTGGTTTATGAATTAGGAACCTTGGATTCTGCTCAAAGGGTGGCCACTAATTAGCTGTGTGACCTTGGAAAAGTCATTTAATTATTTCAAGTCTGATTTCATCAACTATGATAAGATGAACCTAGTATTCCTTAACATCTTCCTATGATTTTGAACTTTCTATGATTTTGTAAGGACATTATTGAAGAAGTAGTTGAGAAGTCCAAAAATGATTTGAAAAACTTGGGGGTCTCTTCCCCACCCTCCATAGGCTGCTCTGCCACAATTAGTAAATCTGAAGAATCCTGAATTTCCCTCACATAAGATTTGTCTGTTAAATTTATGAACCAAAAGGTGAGGGTGAAAATCATTATCTTCTAAGCACAATATAAAATGCTATATTCTTGAAATATATTTTCTTATTCAATCTTGTAATCACTCATTTTGTATGTCTTTGTCCCACCTTCATCATACCAGTATGATTGTATTGAATTAGAGAGAAAGGGACTGTGACAATTTTTTAAAATTACATAGGTTAGTAGAGAAGCTGAGTTGAGATTCATTTACCTCCTGCCCTTTCTTTTCTGCTGAGTCAATGATCCTAAATAGACTTCAACTCACCCAGGAAAGGGTTCACTGACCTCTTTCTAATTTATCTACAATCAATACTTTGTTGTTTTTTTTAAACATTCCTTATGATGATTGATTTCTCCTTCGATTCAGGAGTTATAAAATCTTGCTGTGGATATCTGTTTTGACTAATGACCTAAGAAAAATGAGTAATAATTCTTCAAGTGAGGAATTAAAGGGAAGCTGATTTGAATAGACCAAGGGAGAGAATTAAATGAGGTGGAGCTCTCTTCTGGAATGAAAATATTCTGACCTCATAGGAAGGGTGGTTTAGGGCCACTGGGAAAGATTGACTCTATTTAATTTGCAATAGTGTAGAAAACTGCCCTGGAGTTTCTTTGTTATAACAATGAGGACCTATTACCCTGGGACCATGAGCTTTAGAGTCCTGGAATTATTCTAAAGACTGACAGCCACCATTTGCTTGGGAGGATATTGGAAAATTGCATTGATCTTACAATATTCCCCATGCTTAAGAAGTTAAGCAGTATCTTCTTGGGGCTAACCTTAGACTGAAATCATTATTAAACATTTTATAGTTTATAGTTGGAGGTGGGGCACCTGGGTGGCTCAGTTAAGTGTCAGATTTTGTCTGTCAGCTCAGGTCATGATCTTGGAGTCTTAAGATTGAGCCCTGAGTAAGGCTCTGAGCTCAGCACAGTATGTTTGAGAGTCTTTCCCCCTCCCTCCCTTGCTGCTCCTCGCCTTGCCCAGCCACTCATGCACACACACAGTCTCTCTCTCTCTCTCACTCAAATAAATAAATATAATCTTTAAAAAAAAAGATTTTATAGTTTCTAAAATTACAACAAATTTTCACGTGTCTCCCAGCTATCACAATCCTCTTTTCAATATAACGGCATAGTCACAGAAGTGGTTAGGAAGGGGGCATAAGAGAAAGGGATGATGAAGAAAAACTAGTCGCTCTAACTTTATACTTGTCCTAAGATACTTTATCTCATCCTTTTAAATTCTGACTAAGCTGAGCTGAACATGCAAACCCCTGAATTCTACATTTTGTTTCTCAAATTAAGGGAAAAAGAGATTCTTCTCCTTTCAATTTCTAATTTTGTTTATAGGGGGTGATGTCTGGGTCCAAAGTGTGAAAGCATATTTAATAGGTGTGATCTAACTTGATTAGCTATGAAGGAAAGGAACAAAGAAAAGCCACTGTGCAACCGTGTGGTCATTTAAAGCTGTTCTGCATAATTATAACAATTTCTAGGGTTCTCTCAATTTGCCATTTTTTAAAAATTTTTTATTTATTTAATTTCTTTTCAGTGTAACAAAATTCATTGTTTATGCACCACACCCAGTGCTCCATGCAATACGTTTTCTCCATAAAGCCCACCATCTGGTTCCCCCAACCTCTGACCCCCACTCCTTCAAAACCCTCAGAATGTTTTTCAGAGTCCATAGTCTCTCATGGTTCAACTCCCCTTCCAATTTCCCTCAACTCCCTTCTCCTCTCCATCTCCCCATGTTCTCTGTGTTATTTGTTATGCTCCACAAATAAGTGAAACCATATGATAATTGACTCTCTCTGCTTGACTTATTTCACTCAGCATAATCTCTTCCAGTCCCATCCATGTTGATACAAAAGTTGGGTATTCATCCTTTCTAATGGAGGCATAATACTCCATAGTGTATAAGGACCACATCTTCCTTATCCATTCATCTGTTGAAGAGCATCTTGGTTCTTTCCACAGTTTGGTGACTATGGCCATTGCTGCTAAGAACATTGGGGTGCAGATGGCCCTTCTTTTCACTACATCTGTATCTTTGGGGTAAATACCCAGTAATGCTATTGCAGGGTCATAGGGAAGCTCTATTTTTAATTTCCTAAAGAATCTCCACACTGTTTTCCAAAGTGGTTGCACCAACTTGCATTCCCACCAAGAGTGTAAGAGGGTTCCCCTTTCTCTACATCCTCTCCAACATGCATTGTTTCCTGTCTTGCTAATTTTGGCCATTCTAACTGGTGTAAGGGTATCTCAATATGGTTTTAATTTGAATCTCCCTGATGCCTAGTGATGATGAACATTTTTTCATGTGTCTGATAGCCATTTGTATGTCTTCACTGGAGAAGTGTCTGTTCATGTCTTCTGCCCATTTTTTAAAAAGATTCTTATTTATTTATTTATTTGATAGACGGAGATCACAAGCAGGCAGTAGAAGCAGGCAGAGAGACAGGAGGAAGCAGGCTCCCCGCTGAGCAGAGAGCTCGATGTGGGGCTTGATCTCAGGATCTCAGGATCTCAGGATCTCAGGATCTCAGGGATCATGACCTGAGCCGAAGGCAGAGGCTTTAACCCACTGAGCCACCCAGGCACCCCTCTTCTGCCCATTTTTTGACATCATTTTCTGTTTTGTGTGTGTTGAGTTTGAGAAGTTCTTTATAGATCCTGGATATCAGCCTTTTGTCTGTACTGTTATTTACAAATATCTTCTCCCATTCCGTGGGTTGCCTCTTTGTTTTGTTTACTGTTTCCTTTGCTGTACAGAAGCTTTTGATCTTGATCAAGTCCCAAAAGTTCATTTTCACTTTTGCTTCCTTTGCCTTTGGAGACATATCTTGAAAGAAGTTGCTGTGGCTGATATCGAAGAGGTTACTGCCTATGTTCTCCTCTAGGATTCTGATGGATTCCTGTCTCACGTTGAGGTCTTTCGAGTTTATCTTTGTGTATGGTGTAAGAGTATGGTCGAGTTTCATTCTTCTACATATAGCTATAGAAGATTATTGCTTGTTGAAGATTATTTCACCATAGAGTTGAGGGTCCATATCTGGGCTCTCTACTCTGTTCCACTGGTCTATGTGTCTGTTTTTATGCCAGTACCATGCTGTCTTGGTGATCACAGCTTTGTAGTAAAGCTTGAAACCAGGTAACGTGATGCCGCCAGTTTTGCTTTTCTTTTTCAGCATTTCCTTAGCAATTCGGGGTCTCTTCTGATTCCATACAAATTTTACGGTTATTTGCTCCAGCTTTTTGAAAAATACCAGTGGAATTTTGATCGGAATGGCATTAAAAGTATAGATTGCTCTAGGCAGTATAGACATTTTAACAATGTTTATTCTTATGATCCAAGAGCATGGGATGGTCTTCCATCTTTTTGTGTCTTCTTTGATTTCTTTCATGAGTGTTCTGTAGTTCCTCGAGTACAGATCCTTTACCTCTTTGGTTAGGTTTATTCCCAGGTATCTTATGGCTCTTGGTGCTATAGTAAATGGAATCGATTCTCTAATTTCCCTTTCTTTGTTTTCATTGTTGGTGTAGAAGAAAGCAACTGATTTCTGTACATTGACTTTGTATCCTGCCACATTACTGAATTGCTATATGAGTTCTAATAGTTTTGGGGTGGAGTCTTTTGGGTTTTCCATATAAAGTATCATGTCATCTGTGAAGAGAGAGTTTGACTTCTTCATTGCCAATTTGGATACCTTTTATTTCTCTTTGTTGTCTGATTGCTGTTGCTAGGACTTCTAATACTATGTTGAACAAGAGTGGTGAAAGTGTGCATCCTTGTCGTGTTCCTGATCTCAATAGGAAGGCTGTGAGCTTTTTCCCATTGAGGATGATATCTGCTGTGGGTTTTTCATAGATAGATTTTATGAAGTTCAGGAATTTCCCTCTATCCCTATACTTTGAAGTGTTTTAATCAGGAATGGATGCTGGATTTTGTCAAATGCTTTTTCTGCATCAATTGAGGGGACCATGTGGTTCATCTCTCTTCTCTTATTGATTTGTTCTATCACATTGATTGATATGCAAATGTTGAACCATCCTTGCAACCTAGGGATGAATCCCACCTGGTCGTGGTGGATAATCTTTCTAATGTGCTGTTGGATCCTATTTGCTAGGATCTTGTGGAGAATCTTAGCATCCATATTCATCAGGGATATTGGTCTGAAATTCTCCTTTTTGGTGGGGTCTTTGCCTGGTTTGGGGATCAGAGTAATGCTGGCTTCATAAAAAGAGTCTGGAAGTTTTCCTTCTGCTTCAATTTTTTGAAACAGCTTCAGGAGAATAGATGTTATTTCTTCTTTGAAAGTTTGGTAGAATTCCCCAGGGAACCCATCAGGTCCTGGGCTCTTGTTTTTTGGGAGTATATATATATATATATATATATATATATATTTTTTTTTTTTTTTTGATCAGAGAGAGAGAGAGCAGGAGCGAGCACAGGCAGACAGAGTGGCAGGCAAAGGCAGAGGGAGAAGCAGGCTCCCTGCCAAGCAAGGAGCCCAATGTGGGACTCTATCCCAGGATGCTGGGATCATGATCTGATCCGAAGGCAGCCACTTAACCAACTGAGCCACCCAGGCGTCCCTTTTGGGAGGTTTTTGATCACTGCTTCAATCTTGTCAATTATTCTTGCCAATTTTTCTATCATTAGACTTAAATATGCTTGATTATCACTCAACACTATTCTATTTCAAAATAGTAGCATCCCATTTTTTAAAGAGAACCAGCTATGAAAACGGAGGTTGGTGATATGGGAAGGGGTATTCATTAGGCTTTCATTTAGAAATAATAATGTCCACAATGGTTCTCTTCTCTCCTTTTTTCCCTGATTGTTGGCTTCCATTTTCCTCTGAAACAATATATAACCAAAAGAGTGAAAGCCAAATGAGGCCAAACCAGCTCTTGCAGTGGGATAAACAATTGGGAAAAGATTTCATCTTGTCTACAGAGAAGCAGCCTC
>ML110817.1:0-15582 GCA_003697995.1 Taxidea taxus jeffersonii
AGTTAATGTGATAGGTAACTGACATGGCAAAAATGAAAGCAAAGTATCAAAGTTCATTTTCTAACCCTTTCACTGTGGTATGATCTAAAAACGCAAATGTGCAATTAATCATAAGCATGCATAAAATGGTCTTCAAAAGAAGAGACTAGTAAGTGTTAAACACATTGGACTCTCTAGCTTTCTTTTTGGCTCCTGTTAAATAACTCTAATTCTCCCCCCCCCTCATTGTCTTTGCTCCCAATGCTCCCACCTCTGAAAAACCTACCACTATTTTTATTTTTATTTATTTATTTTTTTAGAAGAAGGAAGGTCACAGGAATGGAATGAAAATCAAGTCTCAGTAAGGTCCAGGGAAGGGGCTGGCAGCCTTCCAGAAATGCTTTTCCAAAATACTGGTCTCCAGTTTTCATTGTCAAGGGGGAAAAGAGAGAGGGGATTTTGGAACACTGAGAACCTCTGGGGCTTATCGCTTGCTCAGACACCTCATTACAGAGCTTTACGGGCAGGAGAGTCCTAGGGGCCAGGGAGATGGTGAAGAGGACTTCATGAAAGCGTGAGTGTAGAAAGAAAGGAGGAAAGAAAGAGAAAGAAAGAAAGAAAGAAAGAAAGAAAGAAAGAAAGAAGAGAGAAAGGAAAGTTTTCATTTGTAATATTAGTGGTATTAGCTCCCAGTCTATGTGCCACTAAAATTACCTACTGTGTGTTGGCATTCGATACTAATTTCTAATGAAATAATTAGTATCATTATGTGAATTAAATCTAATGAAAGGATTTATGAACAGCATATAAAATATGTATTCTTTGCTCTCCTGTGAGTTTCTAATGGACAGCAATACATTACACCATGAATGGTGCATAGGAAGTGCTCGATAAAGATTGTTGAATTACTTTAAATTAAATGTCATGCATGGGCAATATAGCTAGTCATCAAATTTGAACATATACTTTCTGTCCAGCAGTATGCTAAGTCTCGTGGAGGGTATAGAGGAATAGTTCTTCCACATGGATTCTGGCCTTGAGGGGCTTACAGTTTAACTATGATCATAACACAAATTTAAAAGAAAGTTTTTATGTAATGTCAATTGCATTAAATTGATCTTGAGTGAATGAGAAAATCATGCCACATCAAAAGCCTTTAAATCAGACTTTCAGTTGGCAGGGATAGACAAACTTAAGCTTTTTAAAAAACTCAAGTATCTACAAAGAAACTAACATTTCATTATTATGTGTGTCAGTACCTTGCAGAAGAATTCTCTCAAATAAAGACCACAATCCCTTTACTATAACAGCACCGGTTTAAAAGTAGATCTCAGTGTCACACATGTGTGTACGTGTGTGTGAATGTGTATTATGTGTGCAGGTTAAGAACATGGGAGAGAAGAAGAATAAAAGAGAAAGATGTTCTAAGACCTTAATGAATGTACCTTTCATGAGTTAATGACTAACATTAGTTTGAAGAAAAACCTCTTCCTAAATATTCCAAGTAAAAGCAAGATAAAAAAGGGAAATTTCTCCACCTTGGAATAAACATTTAATCTAGTTACCATGTCTATGTGGATTACTACTATCTCTGCATCTGGTCTTACCTATCAAGACCCATATCTGATCTCTGTACCACAATAGAGTGTAAGACTCTCATCAAGTCACTTTTCTGCTTGAAATTCATCAGTGTCTTCAAGAGCTCTGAAGTCGCAATCCTCTAATGCTGTTGGCAAGGTCTTCGGGGACCTGGTATCTGCTAACATCTCTAAGCCTTTCTCATCTGATGTTCCAGACCATAGCCGATTGTTGTGTAATCCTTGGATGCCCTGTTAGCTCTTTCTGATCTTTAGGTTTCCCCATATACTATCTTGCCTGGAGAAAATGTTTTCTTTCTCACCTTTGTGTCTCATGATCTTCCCACCCTCTAAGTTCAGACTTAAAAGTCACATATCGGGCGCCTGGGTGGCTCAGTGGGTTAAAGCCTCTGCCTTGGGCTCAGGTCATGATCCCAGGAGATGGAGTCCTGCATCAGGCTCTCTGATCAGCAGGGAGGCTGCTTACCTTCCTCTCTCTGCCTGCCTCTCTGCCTACTTGTGATCTCTGTCTGTCAAATAAATAAATAAATAAAATCTTAAAAAAAAAGTCACATATCAGGAGGTCTTTGCTGACCCTTTGTGGAAAATGCCTTACATGATTCTGCTCAGAGTCTCCCTAGCATCTTCTGCTTTCCTGGTTATAGCAATTGTCCAACTTTGTTAAAGCTGTTCTTTTAATTTTAATCTCCTCACTACTCTGTAACTTTACATGAACATAGGGATAATGTCCATTTTGTTCACAGTATCTGGAACACAATAGAATTACAATAGTCATAGAATTCATTCATCCAACAAACAGGTGTTCATTGGTACTAAGCTGTGTTCTAGGTGCTTGATATATAGCAGTGAACAAAATTCCCTCTTCATGGAAATTCTATTTGTAAAGGAATAAATAAAAACAAAGGAGGTTTGAAATGATGAGGGCTACAACAAAAAGCAAAGAGGGAAAGGGGGATTGAAAGTTGCTGGGGTAGAAGAGAGTTATTACTGAGATGTTTAAAAAAAAAAAAAGCCTCATGGAGAGGCACCTGGCTGGCTCAGTCAGTGAAGCGTGCGACTCTTGATCTCAGGGTTGTAAGTTTGAGCTCCAAGTTGGGTGTAGAGATGACTTAAAAATAAAATCTTTAAGAAAAAAAAAAAAAGCCTCATGGAGAAGATTACTTGGAGCCAGAGGAGAGGTCAAGGGATTGGGAGGCAGGATGATGCCACACAACAGGTAACTGTCAGGCCCTGATTGTCCCCATTGTGTTAAGAACATCGTGAGACATGAGATCAGATAGGTCTCAGGGCCAGATCACTAAGGTACTTACCAGCTCTGGTAAGAACTTCGACATTTTGCTTACTTTTTATTTGGAAATAATGTTAGATTTGTAGAGAAGTTGCAAAGATAGTACATGGGATTCATACCATTGACCTTCCACCCTCTAACCTTTACATCTATCACAATCATAGTACATTTACCAAGCAAGTATATTAGCATTGGTACAATATTACAAACTAAACTATTCAGATTTCATCAGATTCCCCACCGATGTCCATTTTTTCCTGGCTCTGGTTTCCCATCCAGGATGTTGCCTTGCACTTCCTCATGTCTCCTTAGTCTTCTCTCTTTTTTGTTTTCATAGTAAAGTCCTTTTATTTTTTTAATTTAAATTCAATTAGCCAACATATAATACATTGTTAGTTTTTGATGTAAATGTCCAATGATTCATCAGTTGCTATAACACCCAGTGCTCATCACATCACATTCCCTCCTTAATGCCCATCACCCAGTTACCCCATCTCCCCTCCCCCCCTTCTGCAAACCTCAGTTTGTTTCCTATGGCTATGAGTCTCTCACAGTTTGTTTCCCTCTCCTTAGTCTTCTCTTATCTGTGATATTTTCTTAGTCTTCCTGTGTTTTTTACATTCTTGAATTTATGAGGAATGCCAGTCAAGTACTTTGTTGACTATCCCTCAAACAGACAACAGAGTTTGTCTGTTTTTTTGTTTGTTTGTTTTGATTTGTTTTTTTGTTAGTTTTTCTTTCTTTTTTTTAAAATTTTTCTTATGATGATGAGGGCAGCATTTTGATTTCTGGAAAGAATAACTGCAGAGGTCAATGTTGTTTTCATTGTATCGCGTCAGGGGGTACCTCATATCAACATGGTTCACCACTGGCGATGTTAGCTTTGATCACTTGTGTAAGGTTCTACCTATTTTCTTCACTGTAAAGTTACTACTTTTTTTTTTCCGATTCCGTACTTTATTTGGAAGGAGAATTCAGCGCCACTTCCTCCTGGAGGGCAGAGTATCAAATAATTTGTGGAATATGTCAAAACTGCTACAAAATTAGTGGGTCTTTGGGGGAGATACTTTGAGGCTATGCAAATATCTCATTTTTCCTTAAAGTTTTACCGACTTATTATAGTATTCACTAGTGCATTTTGCCTGCAGTAATTACCACTGTGGTGTTCTAATGGTAATTTTTCTATTTCCCTCATTTCTTCTGTATTTATTATTTGAAATTCTTCCATAAAGATGTATATGTATTATATCTATTTAACCATGTATATTTAAACTCTATGTATCATTTCACAATAATTCCGTTTCTACTTTTTAAGGGAAATGGGGTTTGCACATTTTAAGGAGAACTAAATTGTAAAATTTATTTATTTACTAATAGTTACTATTCCACATCCCTACCCCTTAGTTGGGAGCTCCGTGTGCCGACTTCAATCTGATCAGTTCCAAGCTAGAAGAAACGTGCATTCCTTATGGTTAGTATGTCTCCTAAAGACCAGCCAAAATGATACAAATATTGTTCTTTGAAGAGTGCTTCAATAGTGGTAAAGCTTGATATTTTATCTGAGTATGTAGTAGCATAGCTCATAAAGTAAAAACAAGAAGCAGTCATTGGCAATAATATCATGTATTATAAGTTAGTGACTATTATGTCAAATGTATTTTTACATCAAAATCTTACACAAAAACACCAAAAGAAGCTTCTGAATCTCAGTTAAGGACATTGGTAGAATGTCTGAGGACACGCTGCTGAGCAAATAGCAATAATAAAGAAGTTCCCCAGGACTGAAATTGACTTGGTAAATATTACCCAGCAGTTTGTTCAAATGATAGTTATCTTTCATTGTTTATCATCATAAGCCAAAAGAAAACAAACTTAGTGTAAAAGAGCTCCCTTCAAATTATTTTAATAAATACCTTTGTTTCATTTTTATTTATTTTATTTTATTTATTTGCACGTCTTCACTGGACAGTTCCAACAGGATTTTTCAGATAGTTAGAATAGAACCTGGGTCACCAAAGGCTTCTTAGACACATAAATAAACTGAAATTTTCCTGGATACACACATTCAAAGAAAACATTTTAGTGTGAGTCATGTTGTCCAGGTGCCTAAATTCAACCTCCTCTTACCTCTCCCACAAACAAGACCCACAGATGTTTCATCATCTTCAGATTTGTTGGAAAGTAATCCACACACGTGCTTTTCCCTCCTTTTTCATCCTTCTTTCTTTCCTTTATTCCATTTTGTCAAATCTTGCTTTCCTTTCAGCTTCTGACCTGCTAGCTCTCTGCCACTGATTCCATATAATTCCTCCTTGGATTTCCTTAGCATCAACGATTCTATCTCTCCATTTGCTTTCCTCTTTTCTTCAGTCTTGCAGGGTAAAGAGGACCACCTGATCCTAAAATACATGTAGCACGTCACTCCGATCACCTACGTGTCTTTTTTCCTTGCGCGGCGTGTGGGCGTATGCACGCTCGTTCTTTCCAGGCACAAACAAGTGTGCTTGTTTTTTCTGTACCGGTCACATCAATCACAGAGTACACCCTTCTTTTTTCCCTCCTGACCTGACTGATTAAGTCAGTCAAAACATCAAATTGGTTTATATGACTAGACAACATCACTCTGTGTCTTGTTTGTTATGACACGCCATGGTTCCCTGACATTTTTGTAAATTTCAAGTTATGACATTTTCTTTGAAATCTGCCACTACTATTTCTTAAGAAAGATATCTGTGAAGTGTCTGGTTTTCAGCTGCCCAGTTGGAAATCATCACTCTCTCCCGAATACTTCCGCTGTACTTTGATCAGCCTTCCATTAGTTCACGTGTATGAACATGCAAGTGTTTCCTCTGATAGATTATACATTCTCAGAGAGTAATTTTAAACAATAATTTTAGTATTGCAGAGTTCTTTTTATTTCATAGGTGTCTACGTATATATTCTATGACCAGGTGAATGCAGGCAGGCATTCTAATTTTCAAAATTAAGATTTCGAGCTAGCACCAGCCAAAATAAAAAAAAAAAACAACACTATAAACAAATGGCAGTAGGAAATACGACACTTGATTTAAAAGAAAAATAGTCACTATGTAACTGTTAGGTCTTCTCTAAGATCATATGTAGCAAAAACTGGGAATAGTTCATTTTTCCCATTACTCTCCCTGACTGTAGAGATCTATAGGAAAAAATATAGAGGAATTCTTGTGCTTATTTATGGAAGGAATTTTTAAATTTTTTCATTGAATTAAAGGCAATATACATTTTCATAGGCCAACATGCTTTGAAGCTTTTACTTAAATTTAAGTTTATGTAACTCTTAATTGGTAACATGTGCCCTATGCATGTCTATGTATATAAATGTATATATAGTATACCTATGGATATAGATATAAAAAATCATACAAATCCTCTTTATCTGTTTATATGCTTCCCCTTTGTTGCTTCTACAATTTACTAAATCCATCTAAGTCCTAACATACTTCGATAAATAAAAACCATTTAAAAATGTATTTATGCATTTGTCTCTCTATGTCACAAAAGCACATTTGCAGGCAGAGGAAAGAATAGAACAAAAAGAAAGACGAGGGAAAGAGGAAAGAAATATGTATGTGAATGAATGCATTTGTGGGGTAGCATGTTTATGTTTGTGCCTCTGACAAGGGATCTGTGAGTACTGGACTATATGAACAGCTACGTCTACACCTTTGAATCTCATTTATCCATGTATCATCTGGCAATTTAAAATATCTTTTTGCTTGGGGTGCCTGGGTGGCTCAGTCATTTTTAGCATCCCACTTTGGCTCAGGTCATGATCTTAAGGTCCTGGGATCCAGCCCACCTCCGGCTCCGTGCTCAGCAAGGTGTCTGCTTGAGGATTCTCTCTCTCTCTCTCTCCATTTCCCTCTGTCCCGCCCCCTTCCCTCCCTCTGCTCTCATTCACTCTCTCTCTCTCAAATAAATAAATAAAACTTTAAAATATATCTTTTTGTTTATGAATATGCTCTAATTTTGTAAATGAGCTTCTTTTATGTTACCAAAAATAACAATTAAAAATGAGAATTATAATCATGCTACCAATTATGTAGATAATGCAAAGCTTAAGTCTTAATTTTTCATGTGTGGCTGTTTAACCAAAATGTCAATACAAGCTTTTGCCACTGCCAGTGAATTTTAAAAATTATAATGCTTTTGCTTTCTCAAGCAGAGTAAGATATGAAATTGGAATGATTGGAATAATTATGTGATTCATTTGATCAAACCAGGTTTTTATTCTTATGAGAGATTGTGCAATACACCTGTGTAACTTAAAGTGAATAAATAGCCAGGAACTTAATTTTTTGTTATATGAAACATTTGTTCACTGTAATAATTTTTTCAATTATTTAATTTTATGTTGCATGTCAAAGCAACAATCATATTATGATTTGCAAAGCATAAAAGCTAAACATTTTTCCCCAAACAGCATAACTTAAGGTTAAAAATACCATAGATTTAGTAAAATATCATATTCAAGAAGCTGTCCCCATCTTTTTTTAAAATTCTTCATTCTAAATAAGTCTTTCCTTTTATCAGTGGTTCCATGTTGTATATAATTATAAGGAATACCACTTAAATCTCTAGTGTAATCTGTCTAACTTGAAAAGTTGTGAATCCTAAATATATATTTGTTTCTGTGCCTATGGAAACATAAATGATTTATTGATAATATAAATATAGACATTTCAGTTTCGGTAAATTAACTAGAAGTTGTCAGCCCTGAGTATGGTATAAGGAAAGCTTTTATTGAAAAGCACATAGAAGAAAGAATATTTATTCAAACTGGAATACTTAACCATGAGTCTGAAACAGATTCATTATTATAATTTTTATTCTGATAGCATTTAAAGGATGTGAAATAGTAGATGTCATGAAAATAAATAATGGGCTATTTGTTTTCTGGGATTTCATTTTAAGACCTGAAAAGAAAATCTTAATTAGTCATAGCATCATAGTAACGAATTTCTTTAAGCATTTTTCAAAACAGAAACTAACTTTTCTAAAGTTTAGGCAAATACATGTCTTTGATAATCAGGCAATAAACAAGGTTACTAACCTTTTTTTTTTTTTTTTTTTACTGAATTCAATAATCTTCAAAACTTGTGTGTCAGAATAGGGCTGGATTTAATTATAAAAAAATGTTCACAAGCCATTTCCTATAATATTTATGGATTAACCATATATTAGGTTTAGTGAGTCTAATTTTTTCAGTCTAGTTGTTCACTGTAGACTCATTGTTTCTTCTTCATAATTTACATACATAAACACACACACAAACACACACTCATATTATTAAAAGGGCAAAGGAGTGAGGGGAAACTCGAAACTTTATTTCAACTTTTTAGTTTTTCTTTTGGGCACTGAAGAAAAGAATGAAACTCTGCATTCACTGAGCATAGGACCTGGGAGATTTTTAAAAAATTATCTTCTTTGAAAATTGACCAGATAATACCTCTTCCCAATTGAGGATTAAGGTCATAATGAATACACAAAGACACACAGTTGTTCTCTGCCTGGAGGACATCTGTGTGTCATTCCTGAGCTTCCTCGCTCTAATCCTCAGATCCTTTTCTCCCTGCCTTGTGGTCCTCATGGAGTTTCTCCCTTCTGTCCTTGCTCTCCATCTACCATCACCCTCTTCCTTGTCCTTTAGGAAGGGAGATTGGAAAATATGATTTAGATAAAATGAGGGAGGTACAGAAATATGAAAGGTAAAAGTGAGAAGAAGGGACAGCAGGAGAGGAAGTGGCCTTAAGAGACGGAATGATAAGGGTGTACAAGGCAAGACATGCCACACGTTTTTCTTTCATTTCCTCTGTGATCTCTTCTTTTCTTGGAGATCACTCGACTATACATAGATATGAAGTATAGGAAGAAACACAGATTGTTTTAAAGCAAACATCTAATTCAGAAATTTATTCATGAAGAGAGAAGTCAGTATCTAAAGGGTTCTTAAAGAAAGAAATATACACTTAAGAAGAATGTGACACTGGTCTGTTTGCTTATTGGGGATAAAGCTGTGAATTCTCAAAAAAAAAAAAGAATGTGACACTGATTTTATATAATCATCTAACCAGTTATCATTTTCAAATGATTAATCTATTTTGTTCCTAATTTTAAATGTCTCAATTGTGAATATAGTACAATCCGTTTCACTTGCTGTGGCTGGTACAGTGGTTCAAGGCTTCTAACTTTATATAAGTGAACTACAACTTCCAAAGGCATTGTATCCTAAAAATGCCTTCCTAATTTGGTTGATTGGAACCTAAAGACCTTTCATTTTCTCCAACAGTAAACCATGTTAAAAATGATGGCTAAGATCTCAGGATAATTCACAAAGACATATTTAGCCCGACATTGCAGCCCAGATTACTCCCAAACACACACAAGAAACATCCCCCAAGGATGAAAGATGTGTCTAACTTTACACTGTCCCCAGCAGAGGTGAGGCAGTCAGGTTTTTCCTGGCTTCCATAAGGTATTTTCCTTTTTTCTTCTCTCCTCACATCATCTTTATTCCTTCTCTTTCTCCCCAAATCACAGTTGTGGATGTCAACCAGCTCACAAAGAAGAACTTCTCATCCATTCAGTGAAGTCAATTTTAATCCCCCCGATTTCATGAGACAGAGAGTACTTGTCTAAAGTACTGGGATGGGAAAAATCGGAACACTTGCCTTGCTTTACAAAAAACAGATTTTGTTTAAGGATGAGGATTTTCATTTTTTCTTTGGATTTTTCTCAGGCAGCTAGTTGCCATTGTGTGTGTTATGTCAGACAGAAAGGATGCTGACTGTGTCTGGCTACACAGACGGGGACATTTATTACATGGTCATAACAATGAAGTAGGATGCTGAACTTCTGAAGGATAGACATGCTGTGTATATTTATGGCTTCGCATATTAATGGAAGACTGGATTACAAACAACTGTTTTTAGATTTTTTTTTTTAAAGCGAATTCTAAAACAAGAAACATTTCATCCTCCCCTGGTGTATTTTATAATTCCTTTATGGGAATGATGCTCTGTTTCACGTCTGTAAATTTTACTCTATTGCATCCTCAATTTGGTTTGGATGCAGTCTGTGTGCCTTTACTATCACATCTCTAGATCTGGTCAAGGCTTTCCTTTAAACCTAAAGGAAACAGTTGAAAGGAAAAACCTAGAATATAATATCTTAGGAAGACTCAGACTTGGTCTGGCTATGTTTAGATTTCTTTCAAATTTTGGCTCAGATTTAAGCTTTATTGGCAGACTCATTCAGAACTGTGGCTTTATCCTCTCTTTCTTTTTCTCTCTTTCTTTTTTTTTCATTTAGCTAATATGATTTGTTAAAACATTCTCTGTTTATTTCTTCTTGCTTAACATTTTTCCACACAGCAGGCATAATGAATTTTTGTTTATGATGGGCCGTGCTGCCTGAATTATGGTATGGAATCTGGATTTGGTTTCCTTGGAAAGGTATTTTATTGCTCTTTTAGCGGATTTATGCTGCTTCTGGTGTTCTCCTAGACATGGCTGTTTCTGAAGTTGATTGCTTAAGAGGAGTTATTTTTAAGGAAAACTAGGCAGTATCTGGTAATAAATAACTTCCATAATTTATTAGAAATAGGTTTCTTGGTATAGGTGTAAGCATATTCCCTGCAAAGTATCTTTGCATCTGAATTGTGAAATGTACGGTTAAAAAATATATATGCACCTTTTAACTGAAGTTCATCAAAGTTCTTTAATGTGCCATGTGCACTGGGGCTGACTGATGCTGATCCACTACAGAGAACACATATTGAAATATACCCTCCCTAAAAAGAGCTAAGGAGATCGTATTTCTTTGTACAAGGAATATCGATATGGGCTAGGCTTTGAAATGAAAAGTTCCTGGTTTGTAACTGAAGAAAGGATTATACCTCTTTGAGATAGCCCATTGTAAATTTACATGATATGAATTAAACTTCTAAAGAGACCAACCTACAGTTTCGGGGTTTATGTGTCAACACAGTGCATGAATGGACTTAACTTGTGAGAGCTTTCTGTGAGAAGAATATTACTTTGTTCATTTTTGAAATCCATACGGAAATGGAATGCACTTTCTTTTTACATCAGTTGTATGGTATTTGTTTTGGGACACCAAGATAAATAAGTAAGTAAAAGCCAACCCCCTCCAAACCCATGTGGAATTATTTTTAGTTTATTTACTTGCAAAGTGGCCATCCCCATATCCGATGTCTTACAGAGTACAGAGCACAGGCTTTGAAGGTAGGCTGATCTCCTTTGGAATTCCAGCTGTACCTCTGAGTAAATTACTGAGTCTATGCTGAGTATCAGTTTCCTCATCTGGAAAATAAAATTAGGAATGCAAAACTTGAAAGATTGTTCTATGGACTAAGTGATGTAACGAAGACAAAATGACTCCTATGATATCTGGCAAATATGATATGTTCAATAAATGGTAGCTGGTTGTACTTTTATTATTATGCATTCAGTGGTAATTACTGGATCTTGACAGACATTTTGAAATAGAAAGATGGACATCTATGACAGGCTTTCTGAAAACATATACTTTTTACTTAATGGCTGGCAAAATACAGATCAGTAACATAGAAATGGTATTTTGAGACAATACAAATAGAATATTGTTGCATAAAGTAATTTTCCTCCAACACTGATCCTGTTAAAAATTTTGCATTCAACCACTCAGGATCAAAGGACTTGAATAGAATTTGGTGATTAAATATGATTAAAGTAATGAAAAGATAAGGCCAAGGATAAATGGAGCAAAAGAAATATGTGTTTTTTGTTTCCTTCAGTTCAGAGTAGTATCATTTCTATAGTATAGTTGTTAGGGGCACAGGTTCTGAGGTCAGACTGCCTGGATATGTGATTTTAGACAAGTTGATTTCCTTTTTGCTTCCATTTCCTTGACTAATATCATAAAATTGGCCCAATAATAATACTCCACAAACTAATTTTTATGCTGCCATAGGTTAATACACATTAAGTTTTAAAAATGGTAATTCCTGCTGTGAGTAGGAAGTACAGGATCTTAGCTATGGAATGAATAAGGCACAGGGATAAAAGATACAGCATAGGGAATATAGTCAATGGTATCAGAATAAGGTAGTATGGTGACAAATGGTAGCTATACTATACACTTGTCTAGACATGTCTAATCACTATGCTGTACATCTGAAACTAATGTAACAGTGTGTGTTGACTATACTTAAATATGTAAGTAAGTAAGTAAGTAAATAAATAAATAAATTAGTACCTATGCAAAGGAGGTACTCAAGAAATTTATCTAATGAAATTATATAGAGAGAAGGACAATGATTTCTATTTTCATCTTACTTATATATACAAAAGTCAAGAAAGTGTGGGAAATTTTCTTCATGTGAATGACATTCCTTTGTTATACATGAATCTTATGCTTTTATATTACTTTCTAGTGAAGGTAAGCATAAAAATAAAACCAAAAATTAGTATCAGTGGACCTACCCTATTTCATTTTTTGTGGCATTTTCATGTGTAATTTTTATAAGAGAATCACATGAAATATCAAAACATTTATGCCCCCATGTTTTTACTTTTTTCGCTTCCTTTTAATGTTTTGAGAGATTTTCCTCTTCCTTTCGATGTTTTCTGCTATACTGTCTGCTATCAACTTGGTAGATACTGGCTTACAGTTTCCCTTTCATAATTCTAAAATTATGAACCCTGAAAATTGTTAAGTTTTTGTAACTTATTTGGTAGAAAAAACCAATATAAACAAATAAATCATTTGATTACAAAACATGGCCTGAAATAATAGGTATCAATACTCTTTTTTTTTTTTTTTTGTCCACCAAGTATGAATACTTATGTGTATATCTGTCAGGAAGAACTAGGTTATGCTACAATAATAAACAACCTCCAAATATCATGGCTTAAAACAACATGTCCACTATGGTTTGACTATAGTCACTCAAGAACCTGGACTGAGAGAGCACCTGCCATCCCAAATACTGCTGGCTACCATGCCAGGAGGGTGGAGAGGTATAGAGGATCTCTCATTAATTAACTAATACGTGACCTTAGAAATGACAGATGCCATTCACAAAAAGAACTAGCCACATGGCTTCTCCCAACCACCGAAAGGATACTGCTACTCTACCTCTGGTAGGGAAGAGAATTGGAAATATATTTGGTAAACACCACTGACGATTGCAACTTATGTTTTACTGCAGAAATATTATTCTGGTGATTATAGGTGATTACTAAGTGCAGTCCCCAGTACCTGATTGTGATCTTATAGATTACACGTTGTAAAGACCCTATTCTTTTTCTAAAATCTAAAAGATTTTTGGATTCCACCAAGAAAAAAATCTCAGATATGGAATTAAGAGTTAGTACTGTGTTGATCTCTAGGGATCTGAAGAATAAGACATAATCTCCATTTGGATTCACAGTTTAATGAGAGACATAAAAGCCACAAACCTTCAAAACAATACATAATGCATTACATTAGAGATTTGATGAGAGTGTAATTGCAGTAGAAGTGGAGTGGATAGGTAGGCCTGCACCAAATAGAATGGCTTCAGACAGAGGTTGTGTTTAAACTGGGGTATGAATCATGGTCAATTGGTAGATAAGTATTGAAGAAGTATTGAAGTATGGAAGATAAGCATTCCTGATAGATTTCAATAAAAATGTTTTTGTTTTTGGTATTGGGGTCTATGCTTTGCTCATACATGCATAATTTGTATGTGCATAATTTGATTGTACATACAATGTTTGCAACATATTAAATATCATGGTGGTTCCACCATGGGGAAAGGATAAGAGATAAGTCTGAAATAAAAATTTATGCCCAATCATGAAGAGATGCTGTAGTAATGCAGTTTTAGTATTATTCTGTGGGTAGCAAAGGCACGTAACCAAGTTTTGAAAAACTTGGGGCATGAGATATTCTATTCTCTGCAAAGATCCTCTTGAACCAATGGTTGGGATGTAGGAATGTCAACTCATTGGAAACAATGATTTATGAAAAGAGAAGTACATCTTTTGTTTTTGTATTTCAGTCCTTTTTAACATTATCTTTTCAACATAGAGCTTATATTCAACATTAAACATGCAAACTAAAATCTGAAACATCTTTATATTCATTTGAGCAAAACGGCATATGGGGATATTCCTCACTTTTATGTTTAGATTTGGCTGGCATCAACTTGTCTTTATGTGTGTTGCATTTCTGGAGTCCTGTCTGGTGTCAAATGCATTTGCCACTGTCATTCTATATTTTAATTCTTGAAATATGTGTGTAGAAAATGATGGATGAACTTTGTACAAGAAGTGGTATAAACACCTCTTAAAAACCACAGCTGCACTTGCATCAATCCTTGAAGTGAAATTGCAGGAAAATCTCTGAAAATGAGGAAAACATGAAAAAATAGAGCAGTTTACATTTATAGAGGAAACACTTCATTTAGAAAGAGATATGGTGTATTTGAGAAATATTGAAGTCAGAGATTCCTCATTATATTTTGCACATTTTATAAAATTATAGAATTTACAAAGTGTATAGTCCAGTAGGATCATATTCTATTAACTTATGGGAAACATTTTGAAGTATGTTCCAGCATATTTTTTAATAGTACATAAAGTTTAAAATACTTTTCCATATATTAAGTTCAGTTACTAAATGCTAAACTTATTGAGGTAGTTAAAGTGAAAACTATGTTATATCTTCATCAGGCAGAAAGCATTTGAGAAGCACACTGTACTTAACCAATTAAATATAACTAGCCCATATTAAAAATACTATGATATGACTTTTTATTATAGAAAAAATATGGCAGACCTTCTTTTTATTGAAAAAAATCACTTTACAAGAGACTGGTTAATAATTGCTTGTGAAATATAATTTCCCTCTTATTTACTTCATCCTATAGACCAACATTGAATGGAACAGTGGAATGAACTAGAAATGGTTATGGATTGAAATTCAGTTTGTCATTTACTAGCCATAGTCCTCAGCAAGTTGGTTCCATTCTCACATGTAAATTGAAGACTGTGACATCAATATGTTAAAAAAAAAAAATTAACTGAGTAAACTTTAAAGATCTTCTTGGCTTTATTTAGTGATTCATGAATTGAGTAGTATCCCATCTAACAGATAAAAAAGAATTTGTAAGAACTGGATAAAATGGTAGACTTTTGGGTGACTGTGTGGCTCAGTTGGTTAGACATCTGCCTCTTGATTTCAGCCCAGGTCATGACCTCAGGGTCCTGGGAGAGAGCCTCATGTCAGGCTCTGTGTTCAGCACACAGTCTGCTTGAGATTCTCTCTCTCTCTCTCTCTCTGCTTGCCCCCCCACCCCGCTTGTGCACATACAGACATGCATGTGCACACACAGGGACACACTCTCACTCTCTGTCTCTTTAAAATGTATAAATAAAATCTTCAAAAAAAAAGAGGGGGGGACTTTCATAGGCAGAAGTTAGCAAGAACAGGAAAAGAGTGGATTACCTCATCTTTCTTTAGAGGAATGTGGAGGTCTATCAGGTAGATTACCTCACTAGTACTGACCAGATTTGTTGGTTTAAGATTACATTTCTGGGAGAAGTTGAAACTACGATTAAGTTAGGTAATGTGGCTTTAGCCCACCGGACTCCATTTTGGGCTGTTGTCTTTTTTTTTTTTTTTTTTTTT